>JAXGGA010001921.1:0-136097 GCA_038373865.1 Uloborus plumipes
TCCTAAATACGTGTTATTGGTCATTTTGACAACATAAAGGGAAGGAATGGGGTTGAGGGGCTATCTTACAGTAATTTTTTGAAACTGTAGACTCTAAAATCGCAATTCAGGCTATCGGAAAAATATTAGAAAGAGGAAAGTTGAGGGTTCTCGGATTTTTTTTTTGGAATTGAAATTTATTTATTAATGAATTTTTTTAACATTGAGATAACAAATTTCTTAATAACTAAAACTGAAGAAAGTCATTAAATTTTCTTTCCATCCCAAGCTCCGTCTCCGAAATCTCGTCAAGACAGAAATCCGTCTTGAGACGGAAGGTCTTGCATCCATGAACAAAATAGCAACTGCTTCGAAATTGATTATATGTCAAGAAGCTTTGAATTTCTTAATTGCATAACATTTTATACTTAAATAAATGCAAAACCTTGTCCAAGTAAGAGGGAGAGGAGAGATAAAACTCTGTCTCATGGGAAAAAATAAAAAATATAAAAACTCAGCATAGGGCTCTATTTAATAACCTACTCCTGGTGTTGTAATCATTAGAATTATTCAGGCTTACATGCCCCACTTGATTAATTGACCCACTTATTAGTTTTTATAATTACACCCATGCAGTGCTCTCGTAATGTTTTTTTAAGAGGTAGTGATTTGCAAGAAGTGTCCGGAATTACATAAAGTAATTTTCTTCTGATTTGTACCAATAATTGCGTTTTTAAGGGAAACCTAAAGTAAAGTGCAGCATTTTTTAGCATGTGATCTATGTTAGTACTTTTAGGAACTTTAAAACAAACTATGACCATTCTATTGTCCGGTTGATTTCTCTGATTAAACAGTAAGAGAACATCATAAAAAAGGCTTTTAAGTTTGATTGTGGTATGTGATCTTTCTGTTTGAACACTATTGCCCTTGAAAAAAAGGTTATATGCCCATCTGATCAATGGATTATTTGCTGATGTGAAGCTTTAATCCAACGTTAAATAAGCACAAATGTACAGGTATGTACATTTTTGTACACAGGTATGTATACAAATGTACAGGTGCTCATTTAATGTTGGATTAAAACTTCACATCAATCGCACAAAGGTATTTCTTGTATTTATTTGCTGATGATCCAACAGAGGGATATTCCCCAAATAAGACATAAGTGTATAAGACTTGTTTGGGTAATGGCACCAAAATTTTGCAATGTACAATCAAAGCTGCAAGTTTTAAAAACAAAATAGCAAGTTTTAAAAGCTTGAGTAAGTGTAAGACAAAATCATGTAAAATCTCATTTTCTTAATTTAAAGTTAATTTACTTTTTTATTATGTTACACATATTAATTATTAGTATTAATTTAGCAAACTACTACCACTTTTTTCAGTGATAATGGGTTTTACAATGTTATATTAAGTGGAACATATATTCTAGTGGAGTGGGGCAAATTGCTTAACTGTCACAGTAATTCATCTCAAAGTGACAATTTCATTTTTTAATAATAATTTTTAAAAAATCATATTTTTTAGTGCTTATTGATTTAAAACAGCATTTAGAACTACATTAAGAAAAAGTATTAGGCAGTGTTTTTCATTTACACAAGTTTTTATAAATGAGCGATTCCATACAAAATCACCGAATGGAGGTCGCACGACCGACAAGGATTTTTTTTAAATTTGGTACACAGATTGATGGTATAGAGGTATGAAAAAGCCCAAAAGGAAAGTTACCTGCTCCACTTATTTTCTGAAATACATGCCCTCAAAGTTTGTCCGCCACGTCAAAATACTAAAAAAGTGATGTTATTTAATCATTTTTTATAAAAAATCGTACTCATGCAAAATAAAAGTGTTAGATATCTATGGAAACTAGTTACTCCAGGCATTCTGAAAAAAAATACTAGAACGTTCATAATGAAAATTGCCAAGGTACAGGGCTCTTTGAAGTTGTCACCACAAAAACTTGATTTTGCAGATTTTGCTAAAATTCAGGCATTTATTACAAAAAAAGGCAAACAAAACCAAAGGTTTTCTCGCTTTCTGGTAGTGTACAGGTCCTCCCTGTAATTTGCTACGCAGTAAATTTTTTGGGTTTCTCACTCCTTCTTGGAAATATTTTAGCTTAAAAATAAGCCGTAAGGCAAAAAATGCGTTTTTGGCCATCTTGGCAGCCATTTTTCTCATAAAGGGGGAGCAGTAGAAACTTTAATTTTTTTTTAAACAAGCCACTGATATGTTAGCTATTCACAGGAAAAGAGTTTACTTTTGGTTATTTCTCCCATTAAGAGATATCCTGCTGACAGTATATGCATGTTTTTCGCGACAACCATATGCTTTTGTTCCCCCTCTCATGGACTTAAAATTAATTAAACCAAAAAATAATTATATATTTATTATTAGCTGTATTATCTACTCAATATGCATGTTTTTCGCGACAACCATATGCTTTTGTTCCCCCTCTCATGGACTTAAAATTAATTAAACCAAAAAATAATTATATATTTATTATTAGCTGTATTATCTACTCAATATGTCATGAAATTTAATTTATTAAATCATTGAACAATAAATTAGATAATTGATGAAAACAAGAAAAAGTATTTCTCTGATGCCTGAGCATTATGCATTCATAACTATAAAGCACTAAATACTTTCTTGAGAAATTAATTAACATAAATGAGCTCTAAATAGTTATATTATAAGCAATACCCAATCTTGTGATTGGGATACTCCTGTTTTTAATTGAAGAATTTCTTGAATATCACATGAATATCAGGAAAATAAATGAGGTCTTTTCGTTTGATGTAGGATACTTTATGACAAATTTCATTTGATGGGCTACTAACTGAGCATGGTGATAAAGAGCTATTAATTTCAGCATCGAATTCCATTTTACCTTATTAACAGTTAAATATTTATAAAATAATTAAATAAATAATTTAATATAAAGCCATGCTTGAAGAATTCAAATTAGTGCAACTAATTTATTCCCATACTGATCTTTACAAAACTGACATGTGTTGAGCACTGATAAGAACTGACAAGAATAAGTTTACTCACTAAAATACTAGTTCACAGATACTATAAAGCGTACATTCTATTTTCTACAAAATAATACTGCAACAAAGAACAAGGGTATAAAGGGGTAGGTACTAAAGAATTTCTTGAAAAATCAATTAAAATAAAGGAGCTTCGAATATTTATCTCATAGGCAATACCCAATCTTGTGATTGGATGTTCCTGATTGATGGCTATAAACAGGAGGATACCCTTGTTCTTTGTTGCAGTATTATTTTGTGGAAAATAGAATGTATGCTTTATAGTATCTGTGAACTAATATTTTAGTGAGTAAACTTTTTCTTGTCAGTTCTTATCAGTGCTCAACGCATGTCAATTTTGTAAAGATCAGTATGGGAATAAATTAGTTGCACTAATTTTAATTCTTCAAGCATGGCTTTATATTAAATTATTTATTTAATTATTTTGTAAATATTTAACTGTTAATAAGGTAAAATAGAATTCGATGCTGAAATTAATAGCTTTTTATCACCATGCTCAGTTAGTAGCCCATCAAATAAAATTTGTCATAAAATATCCTACATCAAACGAAAAGACCTCATTTATTTTCCTGATATTCATGTGATATTCAAGAAATTCTTCAATTAAAAACAGGAGTATCCCAATCACAAGATTGGGTATTGCTTATAATATAAATATTTAGAGCTCATTTATGTTAATTAATTTCTCAAGAAAGTATTTAGTGCTTTATAATTATGAATGCATAATGCTCAGGCATCAGAGAAATACTTTTTCTTTTTTTCATCAATTATCTAATTTATTGTTCAATGATTTAATAAATTAAATTTCATGACATATTGGGTAGATAATACAGCTAATAATAAATATATCATTATTTTTTCTTTTAATTAATTTTAAGTCCATGAGAGGGGGAACAAAAGCATATGGTCGTCGTGAAAAACATGCATATACTGTCAGCAGGATATCTCTTAATGGGAGAAATAACCAAAAGTAAACTCTTTTCTTGTGAATAGCTAACATATCAGTGGCTTGTTTAAAAAAAAATTAAAGTTTCTATTGTTCCCCCTTTATGAGAAAAATGGCTGCCAAGATGGCCAAAAACGCATTTTTTGCCTTACGTCTTATCTTTAAGCTAAAATATTTCCAAGAAGGAGTGAGAAACCCAAACAATTTATTGCGTAGCAATTTACAGGGAAGACCTGTACATTACCAGAAAGTGAGAAAACCTTTGGTTTTGTTTGCCTTTTTTTGTAATAAATGCCTGAATTTTAGCAAAATCTGCAAAATCAAGTTTTTGTGGTGACAACTTCAAAGAGCCCTGTACCTTGGCAATTTTCATTATGAACGTTCTAGTATTTTTTTTCAGAATGCCTGGAGTAACTAGTTTCCATAGATATTTAACACTTTTATTTTGCATGAGAACGATTTTTTATAAAAAATGATTAAATAACATCATTTTTTTAGTATTTTGACGTGGCGGACAAACTTTGAGGGCATGTATCTCAGAAAATAAGTGGAGCAGGTAACTTTCCTTTTGGGCTTTTTCATACCTCTACACCATTAATCTGTGTACCAAATTAAAAAAAAATCCGAGTCGGTCGTGCGACCAACTTTTTTTTTTTTTTCGGTGATTTGGTATGGAATCGCTCAAATGTTTCCTTTTTGGTGGGGAGTAGTACCCTGACTTTTTACAAAATAATGTTTCTAACAAATGACATCCATTATTAAAGCACTTTTTACTCTCCAGTGCCCTGACCAAAAATTATTTCCCTACCTGGCCCTGGTAAGTATTTGCAATAATGTCTTTGTTATACTAAAGCAAACTTACGTTATTAGCTTCTTCTAAGTGTTCTTTCTGAAGATTAGTTGCTTCCATGAGTTGACCCCATAAGTTTTCCAGATTTTCAATGTATTGTCTTATTTCAAGTGCTGCAAAATGTCCTCCATCTATAAGTTGTTCAGCTTTTGTCCTAACATCAACAACTCTAGAATGATTAGCAAGTACTTCGGCCTCAAAAGCAGCATGCTTCTGTGTTTTGCTTAAAATGTTTGTTAGATTTTTGTAAGAGTCATCAGATGCAACTTTAATTTTCTCATTCATCCAGTTAGAAACCTTGAATAAAAACATAGCATCAATTTTACCACTAATTAAATGGACTATAAAAAACAGTAATTAACAACAATATTGATAACAATAACAACAAAGAGTATTTTGATGGTTGGTGCCCAATGGTTTTTTTTTTTTTTTCATAAATTACACTGTATAAGTGTTATGGATTATGGTATATCAGACTAGAATAACATGTACAAGTGTCACTCTCACACAAAAGTGACACTCATACACAGCATCCTTCACTTGATACTATCACTGAACATTCATTTTATGCAATGAAATTTAGATTATCTATCTTTGAAAGCAATTGAAATTGGGAAAAACACACAAAAAATGAATTTGAAAAATGCCTTTTGATTATACAGAGCATGTTATGCAGTAGACCAAGATAAATGATTATACTTGCAAAAAATGTGGAGCGAGAACACAGCACCAGTGACAAAAGCAAAATTCATGTAAGTTACGGTTTAAAGGGTAGTGAGGCAATTCATTTTTGAATGTAATAAAAATGATGCATACTTAACAGTTGATTAGGGATTTCTGATGCTGATCTAATTATAAGAATGAAAGGATCGTGTTCAGGTAAAATATCTGAGGATTTACTTCAAAAGGACTGAAAAAAGAAAAATAACTTATATGTAAAAATAAAATAAGCTTTAAAATTTTTTTTGCGGAAATTAATATAAAATTGATGAAAGAGTAAGTGAAATCAGGTCTCAAAAGCTTGTTGATAATCGCCAAGAAAACTAATTTGCAAACTAAACATTATTACAGAAAATACACAATTAAACATCTTTCCCCCTTCCCCAATTTCTTTGAATGCATCTTACATGTACCATGAAAGCTGATAAATAAATCTTTAAGGCAAAATTTGAATAAATGCATTAGTATCGGAATCAGCAATGAAAGAATAAATTTTTGATTATGATGAAAAAACATTCAAAAACACAAATAAATTGTACTCAAACTATGAAATTGCTAAAAGTTGACACAATTGCTTTTAATAGAATTAGTTTGATTTATTATGTTTCAATTTATTATAAATCAAAATAGAAAAAAAAATCCTCCCCCCTCCTCCACCCTAAATATTGATCAATTATTTCCACACATCAAAAATTAGTAAGAAGTACTTCCAGATAAACTTATAAGAACATTACTTCCGTATTTCTTGTTTTTTTTTTTTACTCATTGCAAATTATAGTTACATTATTTCAAATTACAAGACATGAAAAAATTTTCGACTGGTATCATACTTCATAGACATCTAGAAGCAACTGTTGAAGGGATTTCGCTTCATACAGAGTCTCTTTACGGCGCTTGCAAGCAACTTGTATAAAATCTCTTTTGCGGCAAATTTCATCCCACCAAGATTCGATGAGCTCATAGTCAGGATGATCCTTAAGATCTTTTGCCATTGCTTCTAGTTCACGAGTTTTTTCAAAGTGATTGAAGAAGCTTTCTTCAAAGTTCTCATGCTTTCGAATAAGTGCTTCAACACTTGACATGGAGTCCTGAAATGAAAAGTTGAGATAGTAGCTAAAGAAATCCCTTTTTTTCCACTAATAAATTCATATAAAGGTGACCATTAGGGTGGTCACAAAAAATCAATTTTCGAATTTCTTTTGCGGCACCCCCCTAAAATGTGCCAATGGGCTAGAAAATGAGATTTGCAAAGTTTTAGCTTAATCGGATAATATTAACACGTGCCGCAAAGAGGGTAAAGTTAAGAAAAATAGCGTTTTTTAGCCAAAAATTGTAGTTTTTACTCTGTAAAACCAAAACTACTGATCCTAGAAGCTTTATTTTGGTCTCATTTTGTAGGAAATTTTATTTTCGATAAGTCTAATCTTATTTAAAGTTTCGAAAAAAATGATTAAATATTTTTCAGAATTTTCACAAGTCAGACTGCAACGCAAATCCTCGAAATTGCAAGTAACATGGGGAAATTTTTTTTTCAACTAATCCCCTAAAATGTGCCAATAGACTAGAAAATGAGATTTGAAAAGTTTTAGCTTAATCGGATAATATTAACATGTGCCTCAAAGTGGGTAAAGTTACGAAAAACAGCGATTTTTAGCCAAAAATCGTAGTTTTTCCTCTGTAAAACCAAAACTATTCATCTTAGAAACTTTATTTTGGTCTCATTTTGTAGGAAAGTTCATTCTCATTAAGTGCTATCCCATTCATTTTTGCTATCGTGTCCAAAGTATTTATTTGACATTTTTCAGAAATCGTAGAGTGTATCAAAAATAAGAAATTTTCATGCAAAAACCTAAAAGCATTATAATATTCAATTACATTTATTTGCTTATTGTTGGATTTACTTTGTCAATTAAAAAAGGGGCATTTTCGCGGTACTTTAGAAATAAATGAAACAAATTTCTGTGTTAAAATAGAGGAATTAAGGGGTTATGACGGAAAGCAAAGAGTTAAAATGACAACAAAAGCTAATGCACCTTTATACTTATACTGTTAAATTATATAACATCATTTTTATACTCTTTAGCACTTAATGAGAATGAAATTTCCTACAAAATGAGACCAAAATAAAGCTTCTAAGATGAATAGTTTTGGTTTTACAGAGGAAAAACCACGGTTTTTGGCCAAAAATCGCTGTTTTTCGTAACTTTACCCGCTTTGAGGCACGTGTTAATATTATCCTATTAAGCTGAAACTTTTCAAATCTCATTTTCTAGTCTATTGGCACATTTTAGGGGGGTGCCTCAAAAGATTAGTTGAAAAAAAAATTTCCCCATGTTACTTGCAATTTCGAGGATTTGCGTTGTAGCCTGACTAGTGAAAATTCTGAAAAATATTTAATCATTTTTTTCGAAACTTTAAATAAGATTAGACTTAAAGAAAATAAATTTTCCTACAAAATGAGACCAAAATAAAGCTTCTAGGATCAGTATTTTTGGTTTTACAGAGTAAAAATTACAATTTTTGGCTAAAAATCGCTGTTTTTCTTAACTTTACCCTCTTTGCGGCATGTGTTAATATTATCCGATTAAGCTAAAACTTTGCAAATCTCATTTTCTAGCCCATTAGCACATTTTAGGGGGGTGCCGCAAAAGATTAGTTGAAAAAAAATTTTCCCCATGTTACTTGTGACCACCCTAGTGACCATTAAAGCAATGTCAGTGGAAAAAATTGCTATAACTAAAACACTACACATCTGGTTAATTGTATTAAACTTTGATTTTAATTTACTTCAAAGATATTAAACTATGTAGCAGACTACTGGATACCTAACTGAATTTTTGGTTATTTTTTAAAGTCAAAAGGTGCAGTTTTAATGTATGCAGGTTAGAACCTTGTTTCAGTTTTTACTCTTACATGTTCTTAAATGCTGCTTAAAAGCATTTAAGAAGGCATAAGCATGCTCTTTCTCAAACATGCAAGGATCTAATACAAAATACTGACACTTCGTCTCAAAAATTTGTCTAAAAAGGGATCAAATTTGTAATAATGTCAAGTAGTTAAATACAATGTTATTTAATTGTTTTCATGTATAGTCTTGAGCAAAGGAGATTAAAAGGGGAGATTACCCAGTTACATAACTTCATTAAAATGGGTGAAATTTATTGACTAAATTTTTGCACAGATGGTAAAACCAGAGGCCATTAGCCTTTCAAATCACAAGCTAATTTTGAAATCAGGAAAAATTACTGCTTCAACAAAATTGAAGGCATTTGAAATAGTGTACCAGAAGCATGTTACTTGCAATGGGATAAACAGTTTTAAGAGTACTCTTGAACTTCATTGAGGATTGATAAACTGACTGGGATCAGCTTAGCAGATTGTTACTTTTGTATTTGAATTGTCCTTGAGCACAGTAGCGGAAATGCATACTTGTTAATTACAATAATATCCGTGAAGAAAAAATTTTGCTAATACAGAGATATCTGATGAATTTTTATAGATTAACCTCTATTTTATACCTCTTATAAGCCTATTATGTTGATTTATCATATGAAAAGCATATACAAAGATTCTAAGCATTAATACTCAATGTATGAAACGTTAATGATAATTAAAGTAAAATGAGTCACGAAATGCAGTTTGTAATATAATAAATAATTCATGGAGATAAAATTAGGGGGGGGGGACTCTGGATAGCTATGGAGTGGATGGCACAGAGAAGCTGTTTACTTCTTTCGAAACTGAAATAATTTGTGGAAGAAAATATATATTCAGAAAATAAAATGAAAATAAAGTAATTATTTAAATTAACCCAATATTAATTATCATGTCTAAGTTAATTTATAAGTCTACATAGTACAAACTAGCAATGAAAACTATATACATGAGTTTCACTTACAATGTTCCTCACAGCATGATAATGGATAGATAGCATAGCTGCAATATCAGGGTTATTATAATGTAAAACTATTTCTCATTTCTAGTAATTGTAAAAAATATGTATATTTACAATTATTTTTAGAAAATCATTGTAAAGAATAATATCAAGAAATTCACTTTAAAAATATGAAGAGTACAGGGTAAAAACCCTGTCAGTCAAAAAAAAAAGCTAATTTTGAAAAAAACACTTTTACATATTTGACAGATAGGATTTTCCCTTCCAAACAAATATTTCAGCTGATTAATGGGGTTTCGTACAAAAGAAGAGACTGTTCAAAAGTATACTTCAGGAACTACTAGGTGACATCATTATTTCCTTTCCTTGAAAAAATGGACTGGGGTTCATATGGGGTCATGGCAGGGTTCATATGTGCGCTTCATATTTTAATGAAAGAATTCAATTATATCACACAAGGGTCCTAATTGTTATGTTAGAAAAAATATTTGAACTATAACTAAACATAATAAGTTTGATATGTTTCAAACACTGTTCAGTCAAAAAAATCGACGGTTGTAAAACATGTTTCTAACAAACTGAAACTTTTGTGAAGTGCAAAGTTAAGTTAAGAGTACAGCAAGAATACCTTAGTAAATTCGTAAATAACATAGGATAACATGATTCAAAAATGTTTTTAAAATGTAAATGTCCGCTTTTTTATTGTAAAGAAACTAAACAAGTTTCTATATTCAAAAGTGCTGTTTGACATCCTCTTGCAAGTACAGATTTAATACGCAGTACTTCAAACAATTTTGCCCCAGCAGACAGTAAATAGGGACTGAACATTTTATATGACATCTTTTTGAATACAAAAAACTACTTTGTAAGTTATGGGAATATATGGTAATTTTACAGCTCTTAGCTCAATGAATGGCATATATTCATTAAAACCAAACACCTCTTGATTGCAACTAAAAATCATTGAGGAGAATCATTATTAATGTGGTGCATATTTTAATGGTATGGTACTTATAGCTACAGAACAAAAAATCAAATTTTATATCTTGATCAATAAGATTGTAATGATTTGACTAATTTTTTGAGGCTGTAAAATACTATCAAAATCTATCATAGAAAAAGGAAAAAAATAATTTTCACTTTTAGCTATTATAATTTGCCTGAAATACATAAAACTACATACATTAGTAATTTTAAATTTCACTCTTCAGATGATATCTTTCTCCAATTGCATCTTATCTAATACTTATCAAATAATAAATTTGCAATTTCACGAAACATTTTGCTTACCCCCAAGTCTTTGTTTGTCAGATAAGCTTCTTTAGAAGACAACCAGTTTTCCACTTGTTTTGCTTTTTCTATAAAAGCCTGAAAATATTAGTAAATTTGAATCATGAAAAAAATTAGTTAATACTTTAACTGCCATGCCGATATATGTGATAGCCAGTGGTGTTTCTGTTAGGACACTGGTTATGAGAATATGGTAGTCCATGGTGACCATTTGCAATTTTGACTTTGCAGGTCAGAGTGTTAAAAATTGTTACGAAAAAAAATTCGACTTTCAGAAGTTCAAAAAATAGGGATACCACATATTGGGTTTGCAGTAGATGATGCATATGTACTGTTGTTGCTATAGCTCTTTCAAGACACTTATAAATGAGTCATTTAGAAGCAAAACCAGTTAAGTCCACTTTTTATGAAAACTAATTTCTTGTTTTAAAACATAAGTTTAAAAGCTCCTTTACCCTTTGCTTGAAGGCAATAGATAAAAAACACGAGATCTCAACAAAAAGGGAATATAAAGTAAAGGTTTTAAGTTAAAACCTGCTAGATCAATATTTCTGAAATCGGAACTATGGAGTTTCAGAAATTGATTAACTGGTTTTGATTCTAAATGACTTCTATTGTACCATAAAAAAATAAATAAATAAACAAAAAAAAAATCTATGCTTACAATGTTCATATGTTCTTACTATCAAACGAATACATATATATATATATATATATATATATATATATATATATATATATATATATATATATATATATATATATGAATTTTTTAGCAATAGAATAATTATTTACATGAAGAACACATATTTCAAAGAAAAATGTGAAATGTATAAAATGTATGTTTTGTGTGAGTGAATAGAATGATGTTGAAACAATTTTTAATAACAAACCTACTTAAAAAAAATACTACTAAGCTATAGAGAGCATAAAAAATCTAATAATCAGTTTTTGGGCCAAATTTCAAAAAACACTTATGTCTGTCACAAAATAGCCATTTTCTGCTTTTTTAAGTATGCATTGAAATTGCTAATTCACATGTTTATCACTCCAAAAACAATACTAAATATGCAATTTACTGTGATCAAACTTTTAGTCTGCACAAAAATCAGTATTTATATAGTATAGTTTTTTTGTGCTGTTGTAAAATTATAAAAAGTGAACTTAACTGGTTATGATTCTAAATGACTCAATTATAGTTTTTTAAAAATATCCTAATACAGGTACCAATTTCTAATGTTAAAAGGTTTTGTTCCAAATATAGTCAACTATTGACTCTGATTTTAGTTTCTATCACTTAAAATTGTGAAATCCTCATCAAGGCAGTCTTTTCATATTTTTAAGGTCTTCCTCTTAATCTTCTACAATAGGAGTTGCATTAAAGTTTGGTTGTATTAGATTTTTTGGCATGAGAGCCTTAGTAGGCTATACTGTGCCATTGCATTAAAGACCTTAAGGGCTGTTCTCTCTGTATTCAGTCTTCGAAGATGATTTGTCCATCTCGCCACCTCATTCTATTTAGTTGTATTATCTTATAATGTCTGCATCTTTATAAATTTACAACGCTCAAAATTACATAGCTTAAGCCATAAACTATTCACAAAGACTAAAAAATTGGTTCTTACAATCCTCCTTTCACAGATTATACAAGCTCTTTCTTTTCTCACGGTCAGAGTCCGCATCTCTGAAGAATAGGTTTGTTATAGTGAGTACAAACTTGTATGAAAGATTTTTTGTTTTTTTCTTTATTAGATGGAATTTTAGTAGTGATCTTAACCCTCAGAAGTAATGCTCCTTCTTCTTATTCTAGGATAAATATCATTTCAGTAGTTGATTTCAGAGTCTAAATAAGGCAAAATGTTCCAGATTCTAATGTAAATGGACAATCTCAAATATGTAGGTAAGTTTCTGCATTTACCACAGCACATGTATTTCGTTTTTTTCACGTTTACACTGAGTTTCATTTTCTTGAGTGAATTCTCTAAAGCCAAAAACTCTCTACAAGCTTTGCTGTAGACCTTAACTGCAATTATATCAACATCATTATCAAAGATCAGAATATGTACTGATTTACTAAATGTAATACCTCTTGCATTAATACCAGTCTCCCTCACAACTTTCTCTAGAGCTAAATTAAAAAAGAAGCATGCTAATGAATCTCCCTGTACAACTCAATTACAAATCTTAAAGGAAGTAGAAGTTTCTAATTATGTAGAAAACAAATGTAAAATTTAGTGAAAAAAAATGATTTAAAAGAAAGTTGGGATAGTTAAAAGTAATTAATCAAAGAAAAAAGTTTCATTGTTTTATTTAATAGAACTCCTTAAACAAATGCCATGCTTTAGAGTTTCTACAGATTTTAAATGGGCTGGAGGTTGTCCAGAATATAATATTTCACCAGCAATTATAATTTTCACAGTAATCAGTAGAATTTCTGAATTTCATTGCATCAATTTTTGCTGCTTAAGCTAACAAGCACTTTTCAATTCAACTCATTAATGGTCGTATTCAAGACTGATTCAGACACTTGAACTGCTGCTCAAAGCTTTTCCAACATCCACATTTATCAGACTTATGACAGTATGGTCAGACAGCTAAACCGCTAATTTTAGTCCTCTCCTTGGCTCAAGAAAACTTGGACAGCATGTGACAGATGGTTCAATTGTCTAATAAATACAGGCATCAACGAACAGAAAAGCATCAGTCTTCAGTTTGTGTGATTGACAGAGTTTTTAACTGGCTACTGAATGTGATGTAAGAGTGCTGTGAGTGAATGCGAAAAATCTTGAATTTCCTAAATGCCAAAGAACTTGAAACTAAAGTAACAGAACAGTTAACTTTACCACAAATCTTTTCTAACAGATGCAGTTTCACAATAACTCTATAAAAAGCATTCAGTTTCCAGTGTTGACAAGAGTCTCGGAACTGTTTCAGATCGAAACTTTCTGGTTGATTAAAAATTCTAAAAGAATACCAGGTTCCAAAAATAGAGCGAGAATTTTTGAAGCTTAATTATATGAGCAATAGTTCTAAGCTGTGTTGCAGAACATTGGTTTGGTTGTTCTAGCATAAAAAATTTTAATGGAACCTCTAAGGAGAACATTAACATTTTTAGTTTTTATCACTTGTCACTTCTAATTAGGCTTTGTAAAAAATGAAGATTTTTGATACAGTTTTATTATTCTTTGTAAAAGAAATATCTATAATATGGATATAGCTTCTTTATTAATTCAGAAAAAACTCTTTTAACGAGCGCTTTTTGTGATGCCGCACCTATTACAAGCGCACCACCAGCACAAGGCTTGCCACAGTCATTGCATTTATAAAAAGCATTTTAATCTTGATATTTGTTTTCAACAATACATTTTACATTTTCATTAATTAATTTTCCAAATATGTGTTTTGCATGAACGCTAATGATTTTAATCTTTTTTTCGATTAGAGACCAAATATTAATAAAAAAAATGTGATAGATGAAACAAAGTTGGGTTGAATGATTTCTTCTAAATTTTGCTATACCTAAACCCAGGTAGCACAAAAAATGCTTAAACGTTTTATAAACGTTTTTAATCCATTGTCGCAACATTAATAACCATTTTACAACCACTTGGGAAAGTTTTTGAAAAAAATCCTCTGCATTTATATTTTCATTACTTTCAAATAATTCAATTTTATTTTCTCTTATTGCAAAAAAAAAAAAAAAAAATTTCAAAATATAATGCATTTTGTTACCTCATAATTTATTTTTAAAATTTAAAATTTACTTAATTTATGATAAAGTTTTACGATATGAAACTCAAAATGAGGAATGTACACGATAAATGAAGAATCTTAGCACAGCAAATTCAGTATCATATAGATATGAAATAAGAGCTTTTTCAGCGTGTAAACTTCTAAGATGTATTACCGAGTTTCAAGTACAACCATTAGTAGCACAGTAAAATTTTGAAAATTTTAATCAAATTTAGAATGCAACTGCTTAGATGTGCGTTAGCATATATAAAAGATGAAAGTAAGAAATGGATTGCAATTGAATGTGTTGCCTTCACATTGTATCTGTTAGCTATGAATTCTTCTCAAGTGTACAAGAGATGATATTTAATTTTCAGTTGTCCTCTCTTGAAAGTGGCTTGTACGGTTAAAGGAATACATGAACTGATAGTAGTTTCTATACTGCATAAGCCTACAGAGTTAATGACGGATTTTTGAAATGCACAAATTAAATGATTGAATATAAAAGAGCATGGTTTTTTTTTTTTAAATTAACATCTTTTTAATCAATGAAAAAACTTTTGAAGCAGAAGAAAAAGAACTAATATTGCATGCCTACAGGAAAAACTAGTATAAACAAAGCAATAAACAAATTTCACAAATGTTTAAAAAACTTTTCAAACTTTTCTGGAAGTTAAATGTTATAACTAAAAATTTTAACTAATGTTTTTTTCATATCCAGAACCTATTGAATAAAGTAAAAGGTATATTGTTCGTTTATGGTATTTGTCACTATAAAAAAGTCTATCTGTAAAAACCTGCAAGTCACGTGTTTGAGTCAGAAGTGACAGTCTATTTTCCCACGTTTCAACCAGAGTTTTATCTGCTGCTTTTAGCAACTTCAAGCTACTTTCAATGTCTTTCACAAATGCGCCAGGTTCACAAAGAAGTTGGTTTCCCTTTTTCTCTCTCATTTCTATTTCATCTTGGCGCCTCTCTATTTCTCTCTGAAATTAAAAACAATTATGAATACAATGTATAAATGAAGCATTAATAAAGTTCCAGTAAAGTACAAAAAAAAAAAAAAACTTTTTACATATTTAGCATAAATGATCCAATTATTCGAACAATTCTTATTTTCCTGATATAGTCTGCTAGGTTATTGTTGGCACTCAGCAAACAACAAAGCACAGTTATTTTTCAGAAACATTGCTAACAAAATTTTAAATAAACAATGATATTTCATGAAGAAAACTTGCTTCAACAATGCTTGGTTTCAGAAATTTTAGAAAAAAGTATTGCTTTTGTTTTCAATGGGTTTTTAACTAGATTCAATGGAAGACAAATGTCAACAAACATGAGGTGGACTATATAGCTGCTTATGCAACTTTTTGTGTCTAAGTAAGCAAGTAAATAGAATAAATACATTTACAAATAAATGATTAGAAATCACACTTTAAAAATTATCCAAAATCATATACGTTTCAATGGCAGCTCTTCTATTTGTGCAAAGAAGCACATGATATCCCAATAAAAACTAAGTAATTTTTTTAATGGAAATATTATTGAATAAACTTCCTGATAAATATTTGTTAATTTCAAAGAAAAGTGTTTTTCTCCCTGCCTCCTCTTTTCCAAATGCTAATATGCAGCAAAACTAATGTTGGTTATTAAAATTGCTTAATGTTCCCTCAATTTTGCATGTGTGGGCCAAGTATACTTGAAATCCCAGCATATATCTGCAAAAGTAGAAAAGAAGAGCAAGGGAAAAAGAAACACTATCATATTCTGATTGCATAATTTTGATGTGCTTTTATTCTTCTAGTTTTCTATTCAAAATAATGCTATCAATGTGTTTTATTTTTCCCGAATTGCATTTTTTGCACACAAGACCCTTGGGGTCACTTCACCAGAATGCCAAAAAAAAAAAAAAAGGACGTTGCAACTTTTGTCCAAGAGAACTAGACAGAAAATGCATAGAAAAATGTCATAAGTGTTTTAAATTCACTTGCAAAAAATCATGTTTTTTCAGGTCTGTAACAGTTGTAAATAAATCTACAGTTATTGTAAGTTTTGCTCTAAAATTTTAATTTTTAATGCATAAACTAAATTTTACTTTGATTGTGTCTTTTTATTTTTATTTTTTTAGCATTAAAAAGTGTGTGAACTTAAATAATGCATGTAACATTCAATAATCATAATAAATTAATTAAAGGAAGCATTGGGGTCGTTTATGACCCCAAGGGTCTTGAATGTCTCTTGGTGACCCCAAGGGTCTAACTGAAATGGAAGGGACCCACGAGGGTTAAAGCACTATGAGCTAAGTGAAAAATGACTAAGCACTTTAACAACATTCTCAATTGAAAAATACATGATAAATGCTTTTGTGCATGGCATAAGCTCAGTAAAAATGTTATTGATTTATTTATTGGCCTCAATAAATAAATAAGTAAATAAAATTAATGAATAAATGAAAATAAATAAAACTAATCAAAATATTTATTAATTTAAAAAATACTCATCAAATAGCTTCTATGTCATAGCATCATGTTTAGGCAGAGATTTTATTCATTGCATCAATGGGGAATTTTCTCACTTCCATCGTATTTTAAAGTAGAGACTTGGAGCACATCTGTTTTAAAAATATGCAATACGTTTCTCTAGTAGCACATACGCAGAAATAAAAGTAGCAAGTTTAACCTTAAAACATTTCCTTGATCTTTCTTCTTCCCTGCTTTTTAGATGGGATTTATTTTGTTCAAACGAAGATTGCTGATAATGAGATCTAAACAATATACTATCAAAAGCTTCATATTAAGAGCAAGAATCTGAGAAACTGTCATGCCTAACATTATGGTGATTCATGACGTCTCAGATTTTTTTCTGAAAATTTACCAAATGTTTATTATCTTATTGAAAGAACAAATCCAGAATGTTTTGTTCTAAAGTTGAGTTGTTTAGTTTTTATGGATCCCTAAAGGTGAAGGTGCGGCATCAAAAATTAAGCGGATTAAGAAGACATGGAAGTTGCTGTGAGCCAAAACTCTTACCAGGAACATCTGAACTCCAATTTTCTTTTTATATATGGAATACAGAAGGTTCAAACTTTATAAAATGAATGTTAAATTTGCGGTAAGTTGTTGCCGTAAGGTCAGTGAAGGCCCTCTAAACAAGGCATTTTTGACGTTTTTCAGCATTTTTGAGGTCCAAAAACAGTTTGTACATTTCAGTTACCAGGGCAAAAGTAGTGTCGTTTGAAAGGCCAGTATAAGCACTTTAAAATAAGGTATAAACAACCGAGGAAAGTTCAACATGCTTTTAGTTGCGTAAGACCGAAATATGAAAAATGTCATATTTGACTGATATTCAAACGGTTATATCTTCTTCTGCCAACAACATATTGAAATATTTTTTTGCCAATGTCATACTCTATTCTTTGTCTTAACAGAACAGTTGAGTCCCTTGAGGCGAAATGAGAAATTTTTTTTTTATAAAAAATGTATTTTTTCCTGTGCATTTTTTGTAAAAATTTTTTCACATTTCGCCTCAAAGGACTCAACTGTTCTGTTAAGACAAAGAATTGAGTATGACATTGGCAAAAAAAATATTTCAATATGTTGTTGGCAGAGGAAGTTATGACCGCTTGAATATTGGTAAAATATGAGATTTTTCATATTTAGGCCTTACGCAACTAAAACCATGTTGAACTTTCCTCGGTTGTTTATACATTATTTTAAAGTGCTTACACCGGCCTTTCAAACAACACTACTTTTGCCATGGCCAAGCTGTTTTTAGACCTCAAAAATGCTGAAAAGCATCAAAAATGCCTTGTTTTGAGGCCCTTCACTGACCTTACGGCAACAACTTACCTCAAATTAAACATTCATTTTGTATAGTTTGAACCTTCTGTATTCTATATACAAAAAGAAAATTGGAGTTCAACAGTACCTGGTAAGAGTTTTGGCTCACAGCAACTTCCATGTCTTGAAAATTCGCTTAATTTTTAATGCCGCACCTTCACCTTTAGGGATCCATAAAAGTTAAACAACTCAACTTTAGAACAAAACATTCTGGATTTGGTCTTTCAATAAGATAATAAACATTTGGTAATATTTTGGAAAAAATCTGAGACGTCATGAATCACAGGCGTCACACTCTCTCAGATTCTTGCTCTTAAGTTAAATCAGTTCGGTAGTTTTTCTTTTTTTTTTTTACCCTTTACCTTTGAAACTTAAGAAAAGTTGAAGTGGACTTTGGAAAAAATACAATGTTAAAGCAGCAAACTGCACAGAAAATTACTAAAAATATAAAATATACACTGCATAAAATTATAAACTATGGCAATAAAACAAGGTTTTTTTTTTTTTTTTTTTGTCTTTTTTTGAAAAATTTCAATTACCAGTATTAATAACAGCATTCTGGTATTACATGTCAAAAGTACCAAATTCCTGAGTTGTATGTTTGGTCCGGGATTGCAATCACACTTCATCATATTATGAAATTTTTCAATTAGTATTGAATTTTGTATTCAATGAATTGGATAAGCCAGCTCCTTCAAAAATATTTACTTGTGTTAAAATTAGAATAGTACAATTTCTTGAAAAGATATTTTTCCCCCAAAAATATAGCATATGAGAGTACTAATATTTAAAAACATCTTACTTTTAAATCAAAATGTGCCTTTATGAGACTTTGGCCATCAGAACTATTTGATGGCATTTCACCAAATTCCATTTCAGAAATCACTTCATTTATAATTTTCACCTGCAACCAGATAAAAAAATATAAATTGTGAACTCATGTATGCACTACAACGCTTTATGTATTTATTATAATAAGAAATAAATCATTATTATAAATCATGAAGACATTTGATTTACTTATGTGTTCTACTAAACTTTTATTTTACATTCCTAATGTATGTTTCACACAGTTGTATAAAAAAGATCTGCAGACATTTCACTGAAAAGTTATTTAAATCCATAGTTACAAAAAACATGTAAAGCTGAAATGACAATGCATACATTAAAATTATTACCTTTTTGAAAACAAAACAATTCATAAATTAAATGAGAAAAATTAATAGAAGTATTTTATTGACAATAATAATGTGCTAATATATACTATGAATTTAAAGTTGAAAACCAACGTAAATAGAGTACAAATTAGGTAGTAAGTACAACAAATAGCTATTTCAAGGCTACAATGGAGCCTCTTTATCAGTGCAAAAAGCTCAGCACACAACATGAAAGCTGTGAGAGAACCGAGCGTTAACGGTATTGACACTGGTATGTATACTAAATGGGTAAGTACCTAGAAACTCACACCAGGATACGACAACCAACCAATCAGTGAATAGCAAATTAGCTCAGGAGAGCGGAGCAATGGGGAAGACAATCAATGAAAAGTAGAAAGAAAAGAGTGGGAGAAAACGAACCACCAGAAAACGCAATTATAAAAATTGCTTCCAAATACCAGGAAAACAAAGGAAGACTAGAAAAATAACTGACCAGAGAGTGGGAATTTTCCTAAATAAAGTAAGCTTCCCAAAAATCGAGGTCATAAACTGACGAACATTTACAAATAATTCTAGCAGAAGAAAAATCAAAGCAGTGACCAGAAGTCCAACAAAGCTGAGTAATGGAAGAACGTGTAAGTTACTACTATGTGTTTTTGAATTACAAGAAACCCATTTTTCAAAGGAAGGAAATGGAATTATGTGACAAAAAATAGAAAATTTTTTTGCATTGAAAAAAAAAAGGTCACTTGTCATTCCAAAGCACAGATGATGTTATGAGAATACATTTTTATCATTGCAAGAGAAAGGATAAATGAAATTTATGCTTTTCAAAATTATGAGTATTACTGTTTTTAGAAACAACATATAGAAACATTATTTTGTATCTTTAATTTGAATTTAGTTGTGCGCTATTTAAATTGTTTTAGTTTACTGGAAAGTGTACAAAAGGATTCCTCTCATTAACTAAATGAGTAACATCAAATAAAGGGATAAAAAATGAAAAGACGAAAAGTGAAAAAGAGACCACAGGAGGAAAAACATAGGAGCTACGGATATTTACAAAAGGTCAAAGGTGTGTTTGGAAATTGTTTTGCTTAATGATTTCTTAACTATGATTGAAGACCAGTAAATTGAAATTCTGTTTAAGTATATAATCAATTTACAGATTTTGAGTTTGATCACATCAAAAAGATACTTACTAAATCATTCACATCTTTTATGTACTTCAGACATGTAAATGCATATTCAATATAACTTTTCCTGAAAAACAATTTTATTCAATTAAAGATAAAATAGTGCAAAAAATTGTTTTATTGAATGTATTGATATTGTAATTTATTATTTTTATTCACAAATAATTTTAATGCAGTCTACTTTTTGCAACTGCTCTATATTTTTATATTTTTTCTTACTTTTTAAAATGTATGTAATTTTTTAACCCTTTGAAAACTGATGTTTCACTTTTCAAAATTAGCTGAGGAGCAATTTTGAAACAAGTTCCTCCCCAAAATTTTCGAAATTTCAATTTTCTCAATGTTGAGTTCTTGAACACTTACACAAAATGTTTTTTGAACAGAAACATTGGCATTTAAGACGGAAAACCTATTTAATAATTCTGTTGATGACAAATCTTAAAGGAAATATTAATGTTAATTTTATGCAAGAACACTTGGGAAATACTCTTTTACTTTTGACATTGATGATATTTCACTTCAAATGTTAATTTTGGAGCTTTTTGTTTAGATTTTACCCTAGATGGTTTCTGGTAAATTACTTTCATATAACTAGCAAAACAGCCTTTGCAGAAGCATGAATGAAAGTTTTGACATACAAAAATATAGGTTTTAACGTTTTAGATTATTTTGCTTCATACAAGAATTTAATAAAATACAAATTTAAAGTCATAAAAATGCCCAATTTTGTGTGAGAAATATCGTTTAAAATACAGTTTGCAGTTTCAAATCATGCACATTTTTTTGACATAGCAAACTAAGTAGCAATTAAGTTTGTCTAGAATAAAATTTCAGCATAATTCTATTTGTTATTATGATGTGAAATGCATTTTGTTCATAATTTTAAATATTAAAATTACATAATCAAGGATGTGATACATCCCATAAATAAGCTCTTTAAGAAAAAACATTGTTAGTTAGAAATTGGGCAAAAAACATTTTTTAATAAAAAAAAACTTTAAATTCATACTTTTCTTTCAACTGTTCTTCAAGTGTCACCCATTCTCGCTGAACTTCACTCATTTTGTCATGAATCCTTCCAGCTGATAGTTCATGCTTTTCTGCCAAATACTCTGCTTCGTTTTCTTGTTTCTATATGCAGAGCATAAAATAAATTTCATTTTTCATGCATTCCAAGTGTTCATACAATATTAATTAACCAATATAATTGTTCAAAAATATTCGACCTTTTTACCTTCATTTTCTCCTCGACAGCAGAAAGGTCTTTTTCGATAGATTCTAACTTTCTTTGCATGGAGTCAACAACATTGAGCTCTTTAGCTTCTTCTCTGGATCGTAGAATGAGTGACTGCAAAACAGTGAAGCGTTTAGCTACTAATATTTTCCCCAAAATATACTTTGCTTCCATTGTATGAATTTAGTTGAAAACAGTTAAAGTGAATATCACTGGTCTGTATAAATTTTTAGTTATGACAGACTGTTTGCTATGTATGATTTTTGAAACATTAACGAAATTTATAACAGAATTTCTCCAACTAAAATACAGGGTCATTGGGGAAAAAATGAGATTTTTATAACTTACTAAAAATGAATTTTTAAACACGAAGAAATAATGCTTCAGTTAAATTGTAATGTTTAAAAATGTAATGTAAATGCTAACTCCATTCAACAAGTTCCATTAATGAAAGTGCAATTTCTGTTATGGTATGGGTAATTCATATCAAGTGTAGCAGGGCAATGCAAACAGTGCACCTTACATCCCAAAAAAAGGCTCCAGATGAAAAAGGTTTAAACTAAGTGATGGAAGAACTGAATCATGTATTTGCAAAAGAAGATATCTCCAATGTTTTTTGTAATGGGCTGTTTATTTTAGATATTGCAATACTTGGGTAAGCCAACAACCTGAAGTAGTCATACAGTATCAAAATGGCCCTCTAAATGGCTTAAGCAAAGCAGGAAGAGTTATTTTACTTCATAAATTTTAGCAGTGAGATACGCAAATATTTCCTGATTTATTTCATTTTTTCTTTTGAGATTTGTTTTTGCAGCCATACATTTCAGTTCAAAGAAACTGAAAGTTTATCAAACATAAACATCATTGTGCAGAATGAAAAAAAAAAAAAAAAAATCAAAATAGCTTCCTAAAACATTGACTCATAACAACAACTAAAACTAATTCCAGGAGCATTTCACAAGGCTTGAAAAAAAAACAGGGGGCAGGGCATAATTAATTTTCAATAACAGAACAAATGAAATTTTAGGAAAAAGAAAAGAAAAAAAATAAGAGGAGGGGGGAGAGAATAACTGAATTCAAAATTTTGAATCTTGAATAACAATTCAATTTTTAAAGTATTCTTCAGCATTAAAAAATACATTGTTTGAGTAGCAGGTCACTAGGGGCAGAAAAAAAGAAAAGTAACCAAAAAAGGCTTAGTTCAATATGACTGAGTACAAATTGGATACTACGTTCACGGTAGCATAGTTTGGGCTTATTCAGCAAAGGAAATTTGCACTCTGTCAATCAGCATTAATGCTTAATCCACCAAGATTTCTGTTTGATAAGCTTCACTGACAACCATAGGGAATTGGTTCTTGAGTTTGCTGATTGTAACTAGCATTTTTGAAGATGCAATCAATTCAAGTTGCAAGTCAAAAGTGTCGATTACGGTTAAAGCAATTCAGTAGTTGTTTTTTCTTTTTGTTTTCATTAGATTACAAAATGCATTAAGCACTACTACTGAAATCTTATGTCAGCTCTTCCCAATATAAAATAAATCTCCAAAACATATTAATCTTTGCCAGTGATTTGTTAAAATTTTTAATGACAAACATCAAATCTTGACTTTTTTTTAATACTGCAGCCAAGAAAACTATCAAAATAAATCACCTTCTCCCGTATTCTTTCAACAGTATCATCAACGTCTTTCATGAACAAGTGAACTTCAGCTGCATCCTTCAGTTTTTTGTTATAGAGCACAATTTCATCTTTCAGCCAATTGTACCTGTAAAAATATTGAACATTGTTATAAATAGTCAAACCTTGGTATCTGAAAACTCTTTATCTCATGTTGATTGATATTTCAAATTATAAAAGAACATTGACTTTTCCTTAAACACTTTTATGTATTTTCCATAGTTATCTTGAAATAAATTTTTTGACAACCTCGATATGCCGAAACTTTCATTTTGAAACTTCTTTTTGCAATAGAACTAATTCTGGAGACATTTGTTTGTGGCCTTTCATCCTTTTTTCCCCGAAATTATAAGAAAGAAGAACAGTGACAAGACAAGAATTGAATGTGGGTATGAAATGGTAGCTGTAGTCCTTCCTTTTTTAGCACGTTTCTGCAGATTTGGGACACATGCTCGTTTTGATGGGAGAAGGGCGTCAAGTTTGTCTTAGCTAACCAGTTTTCAAGTGAAAACCAGTTGCACTTCATTCTGTTAACAAAAAAATGCTTCGCAATCAAAAGTATAATTTTGGTTTTATGTGTATGAAATTATCATAAAATTATACCATTAAAATATTAATTGACAATTGCAAACAGTGAAGCTATCTGATTAAATGATGATTTAGTATTGATGAACAATAAACAAATTTTTATAGTACTTAATCAAAAACAAATTCTTAGATAAAAAGGTGACATGTATTCAATAATGCTCTCAGATGCTCGGACATATATATTTTTTTAAATTTATTTTTCAAACTCTATATTTTAAATAATACTTCCTAATAACTGTGTGGTCAATTTAAAGTTAAGCAGAACTGAAAAATATTTGTACATGATTGAATATGTGATTCATAGCAAATAAATTTACATAACATTAAATGCTCAGAAGGTTTTTCAATCTGATGTACACTATATTTGCTATGCATTGCTTCTTCAGAATCTGGAATTTCTTCTAATTTTAACTATGCTCTTAATAAAATGCAAACATGCAAGCATTACCTTGCTAAGAAAAACAAATCAACAATAGCAGACAGTGTAAAGGGCAAGGATTCCCCCTTATAGCTATAGCACAACAAGGACTAATTACCATTGGTACTAATAAAAGCACTGCAAGTTATCCCCCCCCCCCTTCCTCATTAAAAAAATTATTATTTTTACAAAAGTACAGTAAAATGTAAGAAACAAGTATTTTAGCAATTGTTTTGCATCTCAGAGCTCAACTCCTGTAGGATCAATAATTTTCCTATACTTGGGTGATTCCCCAGTCGTGTGTGGCACAATTAGACTAAATTTTCCCTAAAATTTATGCAAAACATTTATGGCTAGAAGTTACAAATTTTCTAACATAGGGAAAGTACTTTCCTTATTGTGATTTGTGAAGCAAAACCTTCTTGTTCTTATCTATATTTAATTGTTATATTTTGATAAAGTATTACCGTCATGTTTGAGACAAGAGCTTAGGCATTCCTGAAGCAAAAATTCCTCTGAATCTGTTGTATTATTTGATAAGCAGTTTTGTTTCATTGTTTAGGCCACTTAAAACACTCTGGAAGTTTTGATGTGGCTCCATTATAAATATAAAACACATGTCACTTTCCTCCTTTTCAACTATTTCACTGGATACGGCTTCCCCTTCATAGTAAACAACAACCCATTTTCTATATTTTAGTTCTTTCTTTGGAATTAATTTTGTACAACTGTTCCGTTGAAATGGGGATGTTTCCCCCAAAAGACAGTGTGTTTCTGCATGTTTTTTCCCTGCCTTTGCACTGAATTTCATGGAAGCCAAATATGCTTTTGATACTTGTAGCATTTTCCCAGGGTTTTTTGCTGAGCACAACCCCCAATCATAAATTTCATATCATATGTACCTAGGAATTATTTTCCAGTATTTTTGTTCTTTGAGTGGCAACAGGGAATCAAAGATGGTTGACACCAGTTAAATGCTGTGGAGCAGAAACGTGATCATTTCAAAGTTATTTTACTGTGGTTTCATATTAAGTAGGATATGAGCTAATATTTATAAAAGTGCCAATTTGAGTCCCAAGTGAATTTTCACTAGTATTTCAATAACTAGTTAAAAAAATAATTTTCCCCAGAAAGAAGATAAGGTTCTGCTTTCATTTCATCTGATAACATCAGAAAAAAAAAAATTTTTTTTCTTCAGAAAATATTGTTTTTATACATCAAAAATCAGATCGGTAACGTGTCCCCAGTAGCAAAGCTTGGCATGCAAACAGGTTATGCGCACTTTCTAACTTCCCAAAAAAATGCACTTTCACAAAAAACGATTCTATTTTTACCCCTTAGTTAATATTTTACTTCATTTTTGTTTTAATCGATTTCTGATTTTCTAGCCGATGCGAAATAAGCGTGTCCCAAGTTTCGCCGTCAGAGTGGTAACAATAACTTCCGATCTATGTTAAGGCTCCCAAAATCATTTCCTGCACCTATACCACGTGATACTGAGTACCTGGTGGGATGTTTTATCGAATCTTAATTAAAAATTTGCATTTCTGCATCTAAAATTGTAGGTAAGATTTTTTAAAGTGATTTTATAAAATGTGTGTCATTTGAGTCATCAGATCGGTAACACGCTCTAAAATGCGCAGTTTTTGTTATTTTAAAAATTATTTTATCTATAAGTATAGTCCTTTATTACAAGTGAAAAAACCACGTGTTTGATTTTGGTTTAGTGCGATCGACTCGGAAATAAAAAAAAAACTTTGTCAGTTTGTCAGATCGGTAACAGTCAGAGCGGTAACATTGAAAAACAGCGAATATGTTACAGAACTAACTCACACGTTTCAGAATTATAAAAAGTAAAAATTATAGGTTTTAGCCATATATATTGAACATTTTTGTTCCTAAAAAATGAAAAGCAATGAGTTTTAGTACAATTGCTTCATTTGTGGTTTGTATGACCTAACAATAGAAGTTAGTAAAATAAGAAAAATTGACACTGCAGAAATTAAGTTAATTAATTATTATTATTTTATTTATTTATTTATTTATTATTATTATTATTTTTTTTGTGCTTCAATTTTGCATAACTTCGCTAAATAACTTGATAACAACTAGCATGCTAAATTTGAATTTCTGATCAAGAAATTAAAGTTCCTGCAACTAATTAAAGAAAAGCAAGCAGCAGAGTTGTGTGTTGAAAAAGTTGAAGTTGTGTGTTGTTTTAAAACAAAACAAATGTTTTATTAGCTTGGATTTGGTAATCTCATAATTTATTTTATCTAAAAACCTTATCGCTCATTTTTATTTCCAAGAAATGCTTTTTTATAATGAAATTTGATTTTTTAGCCTAATATATATTTTTTAATATAATTATCTTAATTCTATGTTAAAAATGCAAGGAAATGATATATTTAGAGATGTTAACGAAGACTGAAAGCATAAATTCAAATATGTAGCTCATATTAACATCAGATCTGTAACATTCATCAGATCTGTAACGGCTTAAAAGTGAGTAATCTAAGGAGGGGGTAAATAACTTCCTTGACCTCCCCCCTTTTATTTTCTTGCATTTAGACCCAATTCAGACTTAAAATCCAATATTAGTTTTTTTCTGGAATTTTTTTTTTTTTTTTTCAGAAAACTCCAACTTCAAATTGGCACTTATCTAAATATTGGCTCATATGTCTATTGAATTCCTTTATTTTCAAAAAGGGGGAGTGTCTTTTTATTTTATACCTTATTTTAAGGGTTATACTGCAGTTCAAGTATACATCGTTTAAAAATTAAGATACCTGACAAACAAAGATACACAGATCAATTCAGTTAAGTTCATACCCTCTGTTTGCATCAGAGGTTTAAAGTACCTCTACTTAATAAACAAATATTGCACATTAAAACAGCAATACTCATACATTTCTATTTAGAGCTATTTTTGTTTAAAATGTCCAAAATATGATATCACATGTGGGACAATTTTCAATTACTTTATAACTAATTACTTAATTGAAATTATTTTATAATATTTTCAGAAATGTTTACATACATTGAGGTTACTTACAAACCATAACCATTTAGTTTCAGCTCTTAGTTTAGTGTCAATTTCAATATATACAACTATTCCGTCACATATGGGACATGAATTTACGATAATTTTAACTTGTAATAAAGTAACCTTTAGTGCAGTAAAATCCTAAAAATAAGGCATAAAATGAAAAAGATCTTCACCTTTTTTAAAATAAAACAGCAGAAATGTTAAACTTACAATGAAACCACAGTAAAATTAAATGAAAAATGATCAAAAAAGGCTTTGTGCTGAACTATAATAGTTAAAAATCAACGTAAATAAAGCACAAATAAGGTAGAAAGTACAGCATAAGGTAGAAAGTACTTTCTACCTTATTTGTGCTTTATTTAAGTTGATTTTTAACTATCACAGTAAAATTACTTTAAAATGAGCATGTTTTTACGCCACAGCATTTAGCTAGTATCAGCCATCTTTGAAGCCTTGTTGCCACTCAAAAAAAAAAAAAAAAACAAAAACACAAGAAAATTATTTTTAGATACATATGATTTGCAGTTTCAAAAATAAACTAAGTACCTAAAACCCTCTTAGGAAAGAAAATTTTTCAGGTAGTGAAAGGTCCTATTTTCCGTAAAATGGCCCAGTTAAATGATTACTGAAAATACAAACACATATGAATCCATGATGGGAAATATTAGCTAAACAAAAAATAAACTGAAAGTCATTTGATGTGATGGGTTACCTCATGATCTTAAGGTTATGATTATTTGGATGCTTGACAACAATGCTAGTACTTCATAAAATTATTTCAAAAATCATCTGGTAAAGGTTGCAAAACCTAATTACCTCTCATTAATTCTTTCATAGCGATCATAAACCCCTTTTTGATGCTCTTTTCTAGCCAATTTCTGTGCGAGTTGCTTCATTTCTTCTAGTATATGCTCGTCTAGTTTCACATTCTGGAAAAAAGGTGGAAATATGGGTAAAAAATAGCTATAATCAAACTTAGTTCAAAACACTTGTGACAATATAGTTTCTTCTGACTACTCTCCACTGCTTACAATGTGAAATACATAATATTTACTTTTTTTTTACTTATGATCTCAAACATTTACTGCTAATCTCACTTTTACTGTACAAAAATATGGACTGACTCAAAAGCATATGTTAACTGGATTTTTTATAACTGCAATGTCACTTTAATATTGTATAACAACTTACCGTATGAGTATCATTTAACTTTGATTGAAGAACAGAACAATGTTCGTAATCTTTTCCAACTTCATTTGCTTGAATCATTAGTTCCTAAAATTTATTTATTAGAAATTTAATCCATAAATTATATTTTAGAAACTGAGAAATAAGTTTCATAACCAATATCCTAAACATTTATTTTTAAGCACCAAAAATGAATGAAATGTAAGAGGTTTTGTTATAAATCTGCTTTATTAATAAATGTGTCATGTGACACATGTTCAGATTAGAGAAAATATTAACACAGGGTTCATACTCATTTTTGAAAATGAAAATTAAGGACTTTTTAAGGACTCCCATTTTTTTTTTTTTTAAGGACTCATAGGAAAATATTTAAATAACTTTAGGAACACAATTTTAAAGCACTCGACTTACAAGTACATTATGTTTTTAAAATGTAGAGAGATTCGCCATGGACTCTGATTCAAGTGACAATGAATGAGTAAGAGCTAGTAAGACGACTTAACCTGGGATTATACTTACTGATGATAACCTCAACAAATGACTATGCCTTACAATGCTGCCAGGTTAGGTTTCTCTCATGAACAGTTTGATACAATTACATACTTACAGAAATATTGAAACAAAACTTAAACAAAAATTCCTCCAGTAGGCTCAAAAATATTTCGCTCATCTGATATAAGTGCCTAAATTTTTTCAATACTATATTATTTCAGAAATTGCATTTTCAATTAAAATTATGGGTCTTAAATATAGGTGGTTAGGAAGAGGGATTTTGCAATTTTTCATAAAGTATTTGTATCAACATGCATATTAAGCATCTGAATAAAAATTTTATGATTTTTCAAACATACTTTTTCTTTTATCCAAGTGTCAGCCTTTTCAAAGTAGTCATGTATAACAAGCATTTCCCTTGCTTCTTCTAAATCGCTTCCCATACGAGCAACATTTTCTTTAACTTCCTCCCAGTCTTCCAAGATAAGTTGCAAACGGACTTGAACTTCTTCCCCTGAAAGTTGCAGCTCCTTACTTTCCTGAAAAAAATAAAGCCAAACATTTTATAATAGTACAAAATGAAATCATACAATGATTTAATGCAAAATGTATAGATATAAATTTATGTTACAATTAAATGCAAATTACTGAGAAAAGAAATGAAATTTAATTTTTTTCTTAAATTTGTATATATTAATACCATAAGTAGAGCATATTAAACAAACATTAAAGAATGATTTTTAGTTAGAAATAATTATAGAGTTTTTTTTTTTCTTAAATTTGTATATATTAATACCATAAGTAGAGCATATTAAACAAACATTAAAGAATGATTTTTAGTTAGAAATAATTATAGAGTTTTTTCATTTAATGAATGGTACAAAACAAAATTTTAGGACAAAACATACTTGATTGATGTTATATAATAAAGAAGTGTTTAAAATTTTGCTCATTTTAAAATTCATTCATTCTAATGTTAATAAGAAACTAACACACTATTGATGCACAACACACTAACTGAAGCTCACACAATTGAAACAAATTCATAGAACCTTTTCATGCATATTTTTTCAGAACCATACATCTCATTTTACTCATTTATTTTCAATAAATACTAAATTATATGGACCTACATACATACATATAAGCAATTCTCCAGAAATTTGTTATATGCACTCCAAGCTTTTCAATTTTTCAACTTTTCAGAAAAAGTGCAATTCAGCACTTTTTAGAAAGGCTAGATATGTATTTTTTTAATACTGCAAAAGTTCACAAAACACCTGCATCATTTTAAAGATATTGAGGGCTAAATTTGTAAATTTGGTATAATTTATGAATGCATTTTTTGTTTTTGTTTTTTTTTTTTCTTAGTTTTTCTTAGAGTTTGATTCATGAATAAATTGATTAATTAATACTTCATTAAATTTATTATCTAAAATCAAAACAAATACAGTCAAATTTCGATATCTCGAATTCAAAGGGAGCAGTAAAAAAATTCCGAGTTATCTGAAATTCGAGTTGTTGAAATTCCTTGATTAGTGTGCGAAGGGATTGGTTACTGCGAGTATAGTGCATGTATCTTTGAAAGTTTAAATTCAAAATTTACTTTTTCATTTCTTCATTCAAAAAAAAAATAAAATAAAAATAAATTGCTGGTTTGCTTTAAATTCAAGTCTTTTTCACGTTTAACTACAATTTCTAAATGAGAAAGTATCCTAAAAGTATCTTTTGTCATACCTGAACGAGATTCAATAAATCTTCGCAACACATTAGTAGCAAATAAGGTTTCTTTGCTTTTTGGTTTTTTGAAAGTTTTGCAGATCTCTTCTTCATCCTCTTCAGAAATTGGATCGTAGCGGTAATTTGAGACAGAATTTTGTTCTCCCCCCCCCCCTCTGACCGCACACTGCAACATCTTCATCAAGTCTTGAAATTCCATTTCATTCAGATTTATCTTCATTCTTCACGAACCCAGATTTTTTAAAGCAATTCTAATCGGTAAGGAAGTGACATCTGAATCAGTTGCCCATAAAATAGAATTTAAACAAAATATGCACAGTAACATACATTTTGGGATGAGGAAAGAGAAAATGAAATCCGAGAGAAAATAAAATATTTCGAGTTATCAAGGTTTCAAAACTGGAAATTTCGACATAATTTTAGCATTGAAAATATAGGCTGCATTAAGGGAAAGAAAAATTCTTCAAGGTATTCAAAAATTTGAGTTATCAAGGTTCGAGTTATCGAGGTTCGACTGTATACTAAAAAAGGATTAAATTCAGGGAATTATTACAAATATTGCACTTCAAGTCAGGCGCAGCTACAGGATTTCTCTCAGGGCAGTTTCATTCTCATTTCGGAGCTCCCCAAGGAATTTTTGGCGCCCCACTCCAATTCAAATGAATTAAGAAAGAGGGAAAAGTCCTTTTTGGTTTGTTATTCATTTTCTTTAGATTTAAGCAGTCAGCTTTTTATTCGTTTAGTAAATCAATAAGAAATAAAAATACACTGGTGTAGGAAACCAAAAAAAATATTTAAATAAACTAATGTAGTTTTGCAGTGGCATTTCTAGCACCCCCTCCCACTGCATTAAATAAATAAATAAAACAAGAAACATCGTAAGTTCACACATAAATAGCTATTGCTTTTAGAAACTTTTTTTTTCACTTAAGTGGCGTAGCTAAAAATTAAAAAAAAACATATACAGTATAACATCTTTAATTTTGGAATCGTCTGGACCACGGCAATTCCGAATAATGAAAATTTCCGAATTATAGAACTTATGAATAATAAATCGCTGAACCAAAGCGAAATGTGAAATAAGTAGTATTTTATTGAAATTATAATAATAATAGCATATTATAAAGTGAATATTAAGTTAAAAAACTAATTTTAAACACGTATTTGAAAGATTTTAAGATTTTGATTAGTAGCGCCGTCTGTTGTCATCTCCGGAAAACAACAACGATTAATTTCAGGTATAAGGTATAAGGAAAAAAAAAGTAACAACGAATATGATTGGCTGCGATTAGCTCCAAGTAACCAAATCATAGTTTCTGAAACTTTCCAAACGAGTCCCGAATAATTCTGAAAATTCTAAGAGTTAACTTGTGGCGCCATCTATGGACAATCAGAGAAAATTATATTATTTTTTTTTTTTTTTTTTTTAAGTGAAAAAATGTCCGAATTATAGATTTTCCGAACTACAGAAGTCATAATTAACTATGTTATACTGTATAAAAAAAAAGATTCTGCATTGGAGAAATTTAAATGCTACGAATGCTTTAATCATGCTTGTAGTGACGATACTGGGTTATACTAATGCCTTTGTTTTTTCACTACCACTTTTTGCGAATCTTGCGATAACTTTCTCGATATCAATAGGAATATTTCTATGGATATGCATAAGGGCAAGATGTTTTTCATAGTCTTTTAATTGTCATAATTTCCTTTTACGATTAAATGCACCTGAGGTTGTTTCTGCTAGACATTTTAATATTAGTAGCATTAAACAAACTTTCACGAGAAACTTTAAAGTCGCAATAAAGACGATTGATTCGGATAGACAGCATTGCCAACATCTAACCTTTGTTCAAGTCAGAAAAATCAAACTGTCAGTGGAAAATAGATCTATTGAAGGATTCTTCTCATCTAGACCAATCGGTAACGGTTCTGGAAACTAATCTCTATCTTTTGAAAGTGTTTCAAGGTTCCACAACATTTTTTCGTATACTTCAAAGGTTGCGTGTTCTTTGTCACTCATATAAAATGGCTTTTACCCCTTTCTCTCACGGGAGAAGCTAACAAAGCAAGTACAGCTAAAGGTAGCTATGGTACAGGGCCTTAAAAAACAAGGAATGGAATTACTAAAACTGTCAGGAAAATTGCTTTCGATCTGAGCAGAACAAAATGTTCCAACCAGAGTTTCACCATTACACATTGTCGTAGAATCTGAATACACTTAACAAGATTTTAAAATCAGTTCCGGACCTAGGAAATGTGATGTGACATCCTGACTGTCGCTTAACCCCAGTGTGTCTTTAAAACGTTGTTTTTTGCTTTTAGAATACTTATAGTATTGTAAAAATCTATTTCAGAGGTTTTTTTTTTTTTTTTTTGCTGTCAAAGCAGACCATCAAAAATAAAAGTTCTAATTGGGGACAGTGGATGACAATGACATTTTAGTATTTATATTAAACAGCCACATAAATAAGTATTATTTAATGCTGTCAAATGCCTGCTATCTTGTCCTTTAGAAGGTGGAAATTCAATAATAACATTAATTATACAAAATGTCTTTCTAAAAGTGCTGTTGGTCAGGGACAAGTAATTGCTTTCCTACAGAGTTGTATATACGTATATGTATATATACATATAAAAAACAAATTTTTCAAAGTGTTTAAAATAGGGATAATGAATCCCAAAAAATACAAGAAGACACAAAAATACAAAAGTGTATGTATGTATGCATATATATATATATACACACACATATTTACACACACACACACACACACACATATATATATATATATATATATATATATATATACATATATATATATATATATATATATATATATATATATATATATATATATATATACACACACATATATATACACACAGGGCCCAACAAATAACTCTCTTTTTATCTACATATACATATACACACATAAATGTCGTCTCCTCCCCCTCTTCCCCCATAGTTGATGTCAAAATAATAATTAACTTCAGTAAAGCAAACATTTTTTATTATATTTTCAATTAATATATGTTTTCAAAAAGTATTTAAATTAACGGTTAGGTAATACATTATGAAAGAAGCACTTAAATTTTTATCACAGTAAAACGTTCCATGACAGTTTGTACGATTTTTAAATTTTGGAGGAGAAAAGCTCTTTATAGATTAATACAGATGCAAAATTTGTCAAAATGAATAATGTAAATGGGTTAAATTTTTACACTAAGAGCAGGACAAGAGGTCATTGCTTTAAGCTATTCAAATTTCAGGCTAACCAACCTAGAGATGATAAAATTACTGGTTTAGTTAGGCTGTGGGCACCTGGAACAGCTTACCGGAAGAGGTTGTAATGAGCAAGGAAGTTAATAACTTTTAAAGACCACTGATCTTTATTGGGGATCATGGATTGACTAGGCTCAGCCAAGCTGAGCCCAGAACTTGGTGCTGGTCATCACATTTGTACTTTTTTTTTAGATGTAAATTATTGCCTGTATAAAATATCTAAAACTTTATGAGAGCAGCAAACTTAGTATCTGTCCTAGGTGGCAGAAACCTATGCCACATTACTGTTCTGTGGTAGTCAAAATATATATCATTTATTTTCAAAGAACATATTTCAGTCAAATGAAAAACTAGCAAAACTTCTCTGTGCTTAAATATGAGTGAAACAACAATTATAATAATGGGAAAAAAAAAAAACAATAAATAAAGCACACCAAAGAAAGCCATAGGTGAACAAGTTTTTCTCAAAACTTTCTTGTTGCATCTGCAGCATGTTTCACACAAATGAAGCGGCTACACTATATAGCTTTTAAATAGTTATTTACAATATTTTCTTGACAATTTTTGCCTTTCATACATTATTCTTTTATTTTACTCAATAGCTTCTAATGCTAATATATGGCGTATTTCTTTTTTTTTTTTTTTTTTCAGAACTTTTCTGCAATACTCATTCTTCAAATTTATTTTGACAGTTGAATTTGATGCAAAAACACCAAGACAGTAATACTAAGTGATTAAGCAATATATTGAGATTATAAGTTAAGTACAAGCGAAACTAACATTAACCCTTTATACCCCGAGGGGACTCTGCTTAAGTCCTGCTTATATTAATTTTGTATTATGAATCTTATATGGCTAGAATCACGGTGAAGCTTTTAAATACCACTCCTTGTACTTCGCTGAGAGGCCGACAGATGCTACCTGCAATCAGAAACAGTTTGCTTAGGGGCCCGAAGGCGTAGAGGGCCTTAGCCCCTGCTGATTTTCAAAATTTACTACATTAATTTGGGACATAAATGGTTAAATGTTTGACAATGAATCCAGAGAAAAGTTATCTTCACTGCTGTATTCATACTGTTAACAAAATACACTCATATAAATTTTACTTACATCAATCAGCTGATTCATAACTGGTTCATGAGCTTCAAGTTCGGCCTGAAATGTCTGTTGTTTCTGAAGACATTTGATTTTTTCCTCGGTTGCCAAGCGATTGTAATCTTTTAATGTTTGTAACTTATTTTTCTTTTCTTTAATCCATGCCTCTGCCTGTGTGCAATAAACATAAATCATATTCATTGTATATAATCAACAAACTGTTTTATTGCAAATTTTTAATCCAACAGTTTTTAGCATTTATAAGCAGGGATACTGCAGACACCTGCACAGACATCCTATTGTCGGATGTCAGTGCATCCATAAGCTCCCAATTTTTCGCATTGAAAAAGGAGTTCCCTGTAACGCCGAAAGACGTGTCTGCAGTATCCCTACTTATTAGTGCTAAAAAATGTTGGATTAACAATTTGCAATTTATAATTTGCACTAACGTAACCATTTTCTTCAAACTTTTATATATAAAGAACTAACCTCTATTGCATCTCTTTTGAATTTTGCATACTTTAAAGAGTCTGACAGAATCTTGCTTCTCTCAGAACTAAAATCTAGTAATCTTTTTCTCCTGGAAAAGTAAATCAATCAGAATGTGTTTTTATACTTTAATTGTGAATGAGCATAGATTTTGTCTAGTCACTTGCTAAAGCAATCAACCACAAATTGACCTACACAAAAAGGGTAATAAATGAAGACTGAATAATATATATTAAGTCTATTAGAATAACCTACAAGGTAATGCTGAATTTGAAAGCAATTTTGAACACTCATATTTTTATAATCAAAGCAAAACATAATGATACAATGAAGAGTAAATCTTTGTAGCTTTATAATTAATGTAAATTTAAATTTAAAGTAACCATATGCTATTTTCCATTAAAAAATTTCAGAGTTTTAATGCATTAAAGCCATTTATAAAATTTCACTAATTCTATTTCACTTAATGCAGGTATTCTTAATTTGGGGAAAAATAGCAGTTCTAAAATACTGATGATTGGAAAAGCATTATTATATATAGGTTTTTAGATTTACAAAATGTAATCATGTCTTCATGTATGTTAAAGGTCATTTATGTTAAGGTAAGCCTCTACATATCTTTATAAACGCTTATGTCGTATGAAACGACTGGGTAGAAATTTTAATTATTTCTGCACACTGAAAAATTCAGTTACTTAAAAGCATTTGAATCTTCCATTACTCACTTTTGATATTCCTTACTTGCAGTAAAATTAAACACAACTTTTTCAATAATAAATCTACATTATCCTTTCAGTTTACTTTTCAGAATATGATAAAAGCTGTACAGCTTAATAGTTTGTGGTTTTTATTCAGGGTTGTCATTGAAATTTAAGAATGAAATTCCCTGACATTTCCAGGTTATCGACATTGATCTTCATTTTGTATGTATATTTATTAATGTATATATTTCAAATTTTCAGAAAAATTAATCTTATTAAAAAAGTTTTTTAAACTTTACAATTAATGGACACTAAATTTTATTGAAGCTAAAGTAATGAAAAATATTTACTTGCATATAATATCAAAATAAACAAAAAGATTATAATATTGAAAACTAATATAAAGAAATTGATTTCCAGACTTAGAACATGACACTTCTGTGGGATGACTATCATCACAGATGGTACCAGAACTTACAAATCACGTAGGAGCTGCCCAAAGGAAAAACTTACCCTACAGCACGTTTTTACTGTCCGACCAACATCAGAAGCTTACATGTCAGTACTTTTATCCCCTTCATAGTGACAAAATTGTGAACGCCAAGTTGTGATTTTGGCACATATAACAATATCACTTGACATCAAATGGAAAACACACCAAATAAAACGTAAAGAAACTGCATATTATGCTAAATATAAAGAAATTGTATGCTCTTTGATTGCTCAGCATTGTTAGACTCTAGGACATTGCTTTGGTTTTTTTTCTCCTAAAATTAATAATAAATGTTCTTCAGTCCATGATCCTGATTTTCAACAAGCTTAGTAAATTTTGAAAAACCTCAATCTGTAATCAATGATTTTACTAGTGCTCCATTTCGTCTTGACATTTGGAAACAATTTTAATAACTTTCTCTCGCTCTTATTCTTAACTCCTTGTTTCTAATAGATTGCCTTTGTTCCTTGTTCTGTTATCTCTTAAGTAGATTTCTAATAATTATGCTTTTGTTACCAGGAGGTTTTATTTTTTTTGTTATTATGTTCTTCAATAGTTAAAATGGAATTAACTATTAGACCTTTCCAGCATAAGAAGTCCTGCATTCCAATACAAATGTTAAGTATCTCCAAGAAGGGAGAGTATCTTGAAAAAGAGATTCAAGGTCATATTGAAGAACAGAGGAGTTTAATAGGTGAATAACATACATGTCAACTCTCTCAACACACAAAATGCAACTAGGAGAGTCTACAAATCTAAAACAGTGTAAATATGCTTCATTAAGCAGAAAGAAGGGACACCAATAGCTCTAGGGCGGTCACTAGGAAGACAAGATGAAGAAGGGTTCTCCCAATATTTGAGACTTTTCACCCTGTTAGGAGTTTCACAGCAATTAAAAATATTTTGCTTGCCCCAACGGCTAATCTTATTCAAGTTAGCAGGAGACACAAGAGGGGTCAAGGAAGAAACGAGATTGTCTGCAATTTCATCACCACAAAGGCATAGTGGCAAGAAATCCGTAGTAGAATAATCTCCATACCAGAAGTTAGTAAAATATTGATGATGTTTTTGTAATGGAATTCAATGGTGATAAGGAGCAGGACATAAGAAGAAATAGTATGAACAACAACCTGATAGGTAGCAAACAGAATGAATTTATATCTCCCTCTATGCATGTGTACAACCTTTTGAGCAGTTAGATAAATTTCAAATATTTCTCCAACGAAATGGTTCCAGTTTAAATTCAAAGGTTTTAATTGAAAAAACTTAGAATAGATACCAGAGGTTCACTCAACTGAGTCACTGGTGCAAATATATATCCATTTATCATCCGTGTATCTATCATACAGTGTGGCAAGAACACAGCTATTTTGAGTTCTGTTTGAGAAAATATTCCTTTCTGAACAGGGAGAACAAGTTCATAAACAGCGACTGCATATCTCATTACACCAAGAAAAATAGTAGGTCTGAAAGAGAAACTTTCAAGGAGATTTTTTGTTGGAGGTTTTACTGGTCATTTTCATCTCTTGTCCAGTTCCTTTGTTTATTTCCTAATAAACTCATTTATTATAAATACCATTATCTTTATTGGCTATGCACGACTTTCTTGCAGTATTCTAACCACTTTTTGCACTGCTCAAAGAACTACATTGTATAATTGAAATAACTACTTGCAGAATTTTCTTAGCAAATTGCACTTCAGTAATTATTTTATTTATTATTATAACTTTTTTTGTTTTTCAACTAACCAGTTTATAAGCACTAAGCTTTTATGATAATTTTCCATTCATAGCAGGATTAACCTGACTACTGTACAGTTACAACTAATATGCTTACACCGCCTTTCCAATTCATTTCCCTACATTATTACCTGCTTTTGGCCAATATATACTATTGTTATATATTGACATACATTCAACAGCATCAGCTAAAGCCCTAAAACTTTGCCTATTTGTCACTACCCTATCTATCCAGACTTCTCCCTACATCTACTGAGACAATTCGTTTCACAAGCAGGTTGCAATGTTAAACCATTCATCATTCGCCTCTGCTAATACTGCCAGTTTGACTTTCCCATAAGTTTCCATTGCTACATCTTGTCAGTGACTACCACAAAAGAGAGGCCCAGTTTACATACTCTAAAGTAGGACATTTAAATTTGAGCCCTTACACAAGCTTTCTGGACTAATATATCTTATACACAGTTCAACTTTAAAACACTATTTTTCTCTTTTAAAAAATCCAAAATGCTTTTTTTTTCTTCCTTTGATCTAGCAGCTTTAACCAAAGTGAGACCATTCTATCAAATATTTTATTTTGTGCCATATTTATGTGGTAAATATAACATAGATAACTCTAGTATTGAATAGTGAGCTTTTATTTTGTGTTTAAAATTTTTTAGAAAAGTGTTTTATTAAAGCCTTGTTAACTATTAATTTTTCTGAGCGTTCATACTTGAAGCTTCCATACCTTTTCTACATTAGAAGTGACATGTTTATTAACATCATACATCACATACGATAAAACTGCATGTTTACAAATTTAAAAAAAAAAATGTTAACTCTTTAGTAATGAAAATACTACCTCACTGATAACTCTTCAATTTTTTTCCCAATTCTCTCACTTTCAGGAACTTGTTGTTGGAGTAAAGATTCTCCCTGGGCTTTCCATATCAAAAACTAAAATACAAAATGTGTGATTAGGAAACTTACGTTAAAAAACAGTTTGAAAAATCAATCAATGACAGAAAATGAAGTAAATGCTTAAGAAACGGTAAGACTCGCTTTAAATGAAATATATGAGCGAATAAAGTTCAAGTTATTGCAGAAAAAAATAGAAAAACAACTTATTGGAAGAAAACTACACAAACACAGGAATTTCACGTCCTGAATCCACTTCTATCTAAAACTCAAAGCGCAGCTGTCATGCACTGACGATGAATACCCATGGGTGGAGTTCTTTTGGCATGCAAAAAGCAAAATATGAAATGAATCTTGGGATTGGTAGGATAAACAATGGAAACCTCCAAGTAGGATGGTTGCTGAGTCAAGACTGAATTGAGATGCACAGCCTGAAGAATAACAAGCGGGGGAAAAGCCATACACGGTGGCATAGCTAGGTTTTGCCTCAGTTTCTCATGCAGACGTAACTCTTTTTGAACTTCACTTCTGAATTGACCCTCCTCGTTTTAAGAGCTTTACTATGCTTCTTTTTGATAAAAGTATGCCTCCAGCAATTCTTTAAGAGCTGAGATAAAAAAAGTCAATATTGTGGACATGATTCATTTAGGTTCAAACTTACTTAAAATAATTAATGGGAGTCTCATAGAGAGAAGAAAATCAATGGTTAAAAGATGTTTCAAGCACGAAGTTTGATAAGTAGAATGTATGTATATTAGGGTGATTCAGAAATGTAAGGAAAAAAATTAACTTTGTATTTCTATGCGTCTTACCCTCTTATTTTGTGCCACTATATGCACTGATTATTTGCGCAAAATTTTGACAGAATTTATTAATATTTAGAGGTCGCTCAAACGCCTTCGAATTCCGTGCTATTGACAAAAATGTGAACGTAAATGATATCGATGGAAAAAAGTAGCCTTTGTATTTTTGTTTGTCTTACCGTCTTATTTAGGCCTTTATATACACTGAATTATTTACCCAAAATTTTAGTAAACTATACTTACATTAGGAGTACTTCAAATTTTGTGATAGTGGCAGAAATGCGAACGTAAATAATAATAATAAAAAAATAGTTTATTGATGTTTTATATCTGAAGAAAAAAAGCATGCAATTACAAAATGATATATTTAAAAACCAATAAAATACAGAAAATATGAAAACTAATCAAATACGGAAAAAAATATGAAAAAAAAGTCAAAAAACATTAAATATATAGGAACTCGCTCATTAATTCTTGCAATACTTTTAAATGTTACTTTTTTGCAACTTTGAAACTTTTTTCTCTGTTCTTGTACCACTTGAAGAAGACACTGTCTTTGTTCTTCGTCTTTAGTGATAGTCTTAACAAATGCTTCACTAAGGGCCATGCCATGCTCTGTATTGTCATTTACAATCCTCAGTCTCTTTGGTAGTACAAAGCCTTGTTAGTAGCTGTCTTGAAGGTTCTAATGCTCACAATCAAACAGCTGATATATTTTGAGTTTCTTCTTTACAGGAATAAGGACGCTGAAAATGTTCCAAATCATTTCTCAGTGCCTGCACAAAAAGGGTTGCTGGGAACCCAACTCTTAGACATTCTTTCCCGTTAACGATAAGAATGTGAAAGAAATCACATTCATATTTTACGAATACCTTTTCTTTGTCCGGCTGCAAGTTTGAACTGGTAGTGAAATATCCATAACTTGAAGCCATAAAGAATCTTTGACACAGATATAACACGAGGAACCGCTCCTGGGACACGAAAACATACACCAAAAAAAGGTGCTCCGCTCAAGAAAATCGTACTAAGCTCTAGTATCTTCCTTGGATACTTCTTTTACATGGGTCATCAGAAGCTGACTTTGCGCAACTTTCATTACTAGTTGCACGTTGCTCTGAATTGGCTACAAACTCCTCAACCTCATCTTTTCTCACTCCAGGTTTAAAATTAGAATGTTTTATTCTTGACTATGATTGCTGAAACCACTTAAAAAGCAGTATTGTAGATCCAATGGCAGTGGATGGTTCCACGCAATTGTGTAAATACCGCATTTGACATTGCACGCAATCAAATACCCAGATTCTACCTATTTCTTGGTTTATCAGTTAAAATACTAAGAGACCAAGACTAGAATCGATTTTGGTTGCAATACCACAGAAAACACAATGTCTAAAATATAATGGCGGAAAGAATAATATAAAGTTGCTTCCCTAGTTTTTTTCCCGAAGTTCAAACATGCTCCACCTTTAGTACCGGCCTTGCATGTCGTATCGAAACACATACGACGTATGAGCTCAGTAAGTTCCCATTTATCTAACTGGTTATCGTACAGCAGCATTTGCTGCAGCAATTCCAGTGCCTGACTAACTTACTAGAACCCATAAGTAAAGCCTCAATGCTTGTGGTCCTGATACTAATACTGGTATGAAACCCGCCGATCCTCCTTCATTTTCCCAATATATTTTGCATAAGTGTTTCGTTCCAGTGCACTATCAAAGAAAGTCATAGATGTAAACGACTTTTATGAGTTAACGGCCGATTCAGAGTGAACAGTTTGCATTTACCGTTTTATGGACGTTGTCAAATCCTCCCCATTTTGACCCATACTTTGTACTGTAGCAGCTACTATCAAAGTGGCTTTCTGTCACTTATATTAAGCCCTGTATAGAGCGGATGCTAGGTGTTTCTGCTGAATAAACTCATACACTTCAAACAACCGAAAAGAAAACAGAAATCACAGCCCGAGCTTGCAGCTGCATTTTCTACCCAAACTCAGGTAAGAGATGATGCAGCTTTGGAGCCGGGGGGGGGAGGGAGGGTCGTTACAACTCCCTATGAGCTATTATTTTATTGATTAATTACTTAGTAGAGTAAACGAACATTTTAAATTATTATAAATAATAAATATATAGATAATTATTATAATATAAGAACAATATTATTTCGCATAATGAAGTTATATACTCTCGAAATTGCTTATGTTCAACAGAATTCGATCGCATTGAGCAACCTCTAAATATTATTCAATTGAGCTAAAATTTTACATACATTACATTCATGAATAGTATAAAAAAACTGCTGGGTAAAACCAAAGAAATTCAAAAAGAAATTTTTTTGAATCACCCTAATGTGTATATATATATATATATATATATATATATATAGATATATATATATATATTAACATAAACAAAGTAGTTGAAGAATCATATAGAACAGAAAGATAAACTTCACCACACAGGTCAAAAGGCGCCTATGGCAGCTCTTTGAAACTGGTAGCAGACATATTTTTAATTAGAAGTAAAAGATTTATTAAACGGAAGAAAGAATTTTATTTTTACTTCCGTTTTTAACAGATTTTTCGCAAGGTCTTTTACTTCTAATTAAAAATATATATATATATATATATATATATATATATATGAATATATATAATATAATGCATAAATATATAGATAGATATTACGAGGGTTGAATGAAACGTAACGCCTCCACTTTCGTAACTCCCCAACAAATGGCAGCACTGATATGCGGCAAGTATTGGCTTGTTCCGTAAACTCTCCTCCACAATTCCAGTTGGTAAGAAGCCTTTGCACTGAACGGTTGGGATTTTAGAGTGTAAAGAATGGAACCCTGCCCAGGTGGTCGGTCAATTTGATCTAAGCAATGTGCAGTCATGGAATTCTTGACAGCAGAAGGTGTCACCCCAAAGGAAATTCATCAGAGAATGCAAGTTGTTTATGATGATTGTATTGATGTGAGTACTGTGCATCGTTGGCAAGTAAGGTTAAAGATGTTGAGGTGGGAACATCTGATTTAGGGTACAAACAAAGAATTGGATGTCCTGTGACAGCAACCATTGAGTTTCACAAGCAGAAAGTTTCAGCACTGTCTGACTTCCATCTGTTCCCAATAATGAAAGAAGATCTATTGGGACATGATTATGCTTATGATGCAGATGTTGAGAGAACTGTGAGGCTGTGGTTGCGGAAACAGAGTGTCGACTTCAGAAAACTGGTTCACCGTTGGCGGAAATGTATCCAATTGTCTGGTGATTATGTGGAAAAATGAATATTGGTAATTAAAGATCACATTCTAAGGATTATTTAAGCGTTTGATTTATTAAAATATTCCCATCCAAACCCAAGTAATGAAGATGGAGGCATTACTTTTCATTCAACCCTCGTGTATTTGTGTGTATATATAACCTAAGACATAAAGGGCACTAATTCACAAAAACAAAGTTAGCCAAGAGATGAGTTTATAAAGTTTTTCTTTTGCAATGATTTGTATTACTGGATAGTCATTCACGACCTTGTGAAATGAAAATGTGTTTATCAAAATCTTACTCTTATATAATACCTCTGAAAAGAATTTACAAAGTCAAGTATGATGGTGCTTTAATCCTAACTTTGAAAAGCATTTACATAGTGCGCTTTGCCTCTTATATATATATGTGTGTGTGTGTGTAATTTAATTAATAATAAGTAACTAATCTAGCAGTGAATACATAACAGGAAAAAAATCCTGCAATAGATCTAAACTTTAAAGTGTTATTTGTAAAAGTTAACTTTTCAAATTTTTTACTCCCATATATATTGCCTTATTTATTTAATTACTTTTTGTTTTTATATACTTACTTTTTCTTCACGTGTTTCCATTGTTTTCTGAAACTCCAAATGTTTCTTTAGAGCATTAACAATATCTTCAACTGTTTCTTTGTTTTCACTACCACACAACTGCACCTGGAAGATTTTTTTTTATTCTTCAATAAATTAACTTCATGAATTTTTTTCTTAAAATATAAAAAAGGGCATTAATCAATAAAGAATAAAGAAACCACTCACTATTAATTATACATCATTCGTTACAATTTCATACAAGAAAATCATTAAGTAAAAAATGCCTCCTACATTTCGTTATGGAAAACACAATATGATCTCTTCAATATTTGGTCATATCATTCTGAACTTAAAACTTTGACATACAATGGTAATTATTTTATGCTTTAAAGTACTTTTGTTCTCAAAATATTCCAAATAAAGTTACAAAACTTTTGATACAGAGGAATTGATAAAACTTAGGACAATATTGATGAAAATGTACACAAGCTACATTGATGACAGTAATAAACATCCAGATCCAATCATTAGAACATAGAACCTCTTATTAAATGCTTGGCAGTATTTTGTGTTAACCGTTGCAGATTTATCATGTCCAAACTGTCTTATTTGGGGGTATCCTACATTACCATGGGCTCTTTTGGAGTAACTTTGAACCACAGTTTATCTATTTAAAATTGCCCCACTTATATTTTAAATGTTTTATTGGTATAAAAACGAAAAAACAACACAAAACTATTGCATATTCATCTAAAATTAAGAAATAATAATCATTAATTCCACGTAACCCTTTATCTGTCGAGAAAAACTTAGAAGATTCACTTCTCAGTGCCAGTTTTTTACAAAATTACACATAGAGTTATGAGATGTATTAAGGAGAAAATAAGTGCATGTTTCACTGTCAAAACATTGTTTACTTCTACAAAATAAAGAATAAGAGAAAAAACAAAAATACTGCATGTAAAAAGTAAGAGAATCTTGTTACTAGTAGAAGCGCAATGTAAATAATAGTATTTCAGAAGAGTGTGCTCAAGGCAGTTAATGTATTGGCTGAGCAGTGGTTAGGGGTTAAAACGACTTATTAGCACTGTTTAAAGTTATCTTACCATTTAACAAAATTTGGAGTAACATCAAAAATGAGATGCAAAATGATAATTAAAAAAAAGTAGCATAACTTTCAATGCAGAAAATTAAAAATTCTTAGAGACTCTAGTTTTTTTACTTCACAAGATATCTAACATTTAAAATGCATAGGATGTTGCAATGACAGAAAAGTGCTTTTAACAACTTCAAAACTAGCTTCCAAACAATAACTTCAGAATTACTGAATGATGATGTGAAACATGTATATTGTAGCCAACTTTTCCCCTTCAAAAATAAAGAGTAACTTATTTCATAATCTTACAGGGAGAGTGCAGCACTGGGTCTTCTAATTTTTCATTCATTTTCTTTTTATTTATTTCTTTCTTTACTTTATTTATTTCTTTATGTCAAATAAACTGAAAAATTTAAGTGGCTCAAAGTTACCCTGATTAACTGTATTTTGTTTTTCTCACAGCTCTTCCTTCTGCTGAAGAAGGAAATTTCTTAAAGTTTCAAAACACATATTTGCTATCTTGATAGCCAATTTTTCTTGTATTAACCTATCATTTTTTTTCCAAATGGTATGTCATATTTTTAAATCTACCTTAAAAATGACACATAAATTATGAGAAAAACATTTAAGCGTTTAATATAAAATATAGGGATGGACCGGATAGTGATTTTGCCGGATACCGGATATCGGATATCCGGTGTCTCAGCGCACGCCGGATATCCTGTGGATATCCGGCACAACAATTGCATTGCATGTTCGCTTATTTTTATGTAATGCAGCTTCAAAACAAAAAATCAAAGTTGTTTCTCGTATCATTTCTTCAAGAACATGTTAAATACATTCAAATTAATTTCTAAGGCCTCTATTTTCTTATACAGGAGTAGCTCTACATATGAAATGAAACACTAGCATATTGTGATTTCTTTCTAAATTATGTATTTTTATCAAGAGAGACAAAACTTTAAAAGATAGAATTAAATATTTCTGTACGTACTCTAAGTTTAAACTTTTAATTACTCTTAGTTTAAATTTTAAAGCTTTTCTGTTTCAATATCATTCAATAAGTTTCTACGCAAATGATACAGTTATTAAATATTTCACCAATATTATAAACACGATAATTGATTTACAAAAAAAGAGAAAGAAAGAAAGAAGAAAAAAAAACTAAGCTCAGATAAACGTTTTTTTTTTTTTTTTCAAATTAATACCCTATTTTATTAGAATTTTATGAATTTAAACTTCATTACAAAGTAACACATTTTCTTATTTCTAATTCTGCAATAATATAAAGCAAAATTTTGCTTTGAAATTCTTTGTTTTTTTTAAGAATACGCATGTAATTTTTCTAACATACAAGATAAAGAAGAAAATATTAAAACAGGACCAGTGTCTTAAAAAATAATAATAATAATAAATTTTTACTCAAATAATCAATTAAAAATTTTATATAACTCCAAAAAACAAAGGTACATATTTTTTGAAGATTCAAATCAGCAGCTTAAATATATTTTTAAGAGTTATGCTACAGTAGTTCACTTTTTAAAAACAAATGAGTAAACTTACACTTAAATAATCAACTTGAAATTTTACTTTAATTCCAAAAAATGACACATTCTTAAAAGTAGCAAATTATCATTTCAAATACATTAAGAGTCATGCTAAACACAATCACTTTTTTAAAAAAAAATTAATAAACTAATTCTTAAACAATCACTTCCAAATTCAACTTCATTTTGAAAAAATAAAGATACATTCTCAGATGCAAACGTTATATTTATGGGTTATTCCAGCCAAAATGGGACAAATCATGTCATGAAATTGTCGAGTTAAATTTATCAAATGAAGTAATTTTCGCCAACTAATCATTGTTTTAAAAATTATTCTCTGTTTATTTGTGCATGAGTTACACATTAAGGGTTTTGAATAGTTTGACCACTTTGTGTAACAGAATGAGGTTTGAAAAATATATTGCTAATCATAAAGAAAAGTTAATTACAGAACAAGTATAAAATGGACTAAACATCCTAAAACTAATTTTGTCTCCAATTTCAAGAAAAACTACTTTTTTTGCACCATTAATGCTACTGTAACAGAGTGGACATCCCGCGGTGCAAATTAACTATCATCAGCAAAGAATTTTAGGCTTATCTTAGTTGCTGGCTATATAATTCAATGTATCAAAGTAATCACAGCAGATACATTACTTGTACTTCTTTAAAAAAATATCACATTGAATGCAATTGCTTATTTTATTTCTGAAAATCTTAAAATAGAGTGTACAGTTTGAAACATAAAAAAAACTAAGAATAAAGATAAATAAGTGTTTTTCCAAGATTTTTTTGTGCTGTGCATTGCAAATGATTTTGTTGTTGCATTTCAGCTTAATCTTAAATTGCATTTTAAGTCCTAGTAATTTGAAGCTGGGGCAGATCATTTTTTCCTTCTTTTGCCTTTTTTTTTGAGTCCTTTATAAATGGCTTATGCCTAAATAAGTTATACTTGGTTACACACAATTAAAGGGAGAACAAATTAAAAAATACAATTAATTTTTATTAAAATAAATTACCAAAATTCTGAAGTATCGGGACTGATTTGTACCATTTTCGCTGAAATGTCCGATATATTATTATTATTATTAAAAATTATTTTAAGCATGTTCACTTTAATAAATAAATTAATAAACTTATATCTAAATAATTATATTAAAGTTTTAATTAAATTCCAAAAAGCAAAATACATTTTCTAAAGATGCAAATTAACATCTTATATACAGTCGAGTCTCAATAGCTCATAGTCCTAAGGGACCGGCTAAAAGCTTAGAATTATTGATAGTTCGAGTTACAAGCAGTTCCTACCGTCTTTTCAAGAATTTGATGACCAACCAAATGAAAACTTTGAAATAAAGGTATATTTGAGTTAAAAAGCTTTGAGTTATCGAGACTCGATTGAATGTTATTGAGGGTCATGCTCAACATGTTCTCGAGGATTTCAGACTCTAATAGCAGAGAAATATCTTTTCTGAAAGGAAGGGATTACAAAAAGAAAGAACGAAACAAAGTGCAAGATTCAAAATTTCTTCACACACATTCAAACTCTCTTTCAAAAAAAAAAAAAAAACATGGCTAAGTTACGACGATTCATGGGGACAGATGTTTACATTATCTAAAACACTTTCGCCAATGTTAGATAGGTTATTTATTGTATGTTTATTTTCAATTATAATAAAGCAATAATAGTTGCAAAGTAAAAAATATCTAATTACAACATCATTGGGTGTTAATAGACATTGGGTGTTACATTATCTAGAAGAACACTTTCGCCAATGTTACTGTCTGTTTGCGTATTGTGCGCCTGGCAGCCACGAACTGTTCCTGAAAAAGAGGAGATAGGTTTAGGATGCGCACTTCCCGATGCCTATAGTTTTTTTTCGCTTGCTACTTCCTCGTTGCATTTCCCCCTATTTCGAGAGAATCAGAAGAGACTTGGTGCGTGTGCAGATTCAACGGAGGTCTTGCAAAAAAATGTTAGACAGTAGATAGGTTATTTATTGAATGTTTATTTTCAATTATACTAAAGCAATAATAGTGGCAAAGTAAAAAATATCTAATTACAACATCATTGGGTGTTAATAGATCGCAATTTTTGTTAGAAGTACAAAAACTAAAAATAAAACAATTCAATAAATAAAATAATTTGAAAATTTATAATAAAAGCTACTGCGATTAATTTTTATGAACTAACGATATGATCGTAAGTCTTTTTCTACCTCTTGTCTCATATTAATCCTTGAAGGTTTTTCGCTTTTTCTAAATATTTTAACTAAAATATTTTTGAAAAGCTGAAGACAATCATACTTTATCTGGAAGTTGTGAAAAATCAAATATGCAGAATGCTTCCATGTCCAGTACAAAGTCGGAGGAATAACATATAATTTTTTTTAGAAGCAAAAATTGGTAAAAAGAAAGATGAAAATTAATTACATCATCTAAAAGGTTTAACAAACAATGAAATTTCTAACTGGGATTTTTGTAAAAGAGAAAATATTCAATTAGGTCCTCACATCATACCGGATAATCCTCACACCAATTCCGGATATCTCCCACATCAATACCGGATACTTTGCCGGATATCTTGCAAAAATCTTCCGGATATCCGTATCCAGTGCAATCAGCCGGATCGGATATCCTGAAGTACCGGATACTTAAAATATCAGCCGGATAGGCCGGATACCGGATAGTTACCGGATATCCGGTCCATCCCTAATAAAATAGCATAATCAGCTCATTTATTATGGTCTTTCTATTTAAAATAAAGAAAGAAAATAAAAATTAAAAATGAATCCCATACTTCACGTTTTGCGATAGAAGTCTGAATTTGCTTCGCATCACGGAAAAATAGAGAAATCTGTTTTTTGTGTTGAACTAAAATTGATCTTTTCTCCCAGGCTTGCTTCACTCGTATTTGTAATTCAGATAATGACTTCAACTTTTCTTTGATCTAAAACAATGATAATGAAAAATTTGTCAATAAAATAGTCAAAAATGTTATTTTCTTAATGTCATCAGAAATAAAATAAAACCTAATTAAACGATGCAATTATTAAATATATTTAAAGCATACATGTTTCTTAGTTAAAATAAATTAATCTGTACACTTATTATCTACACATACTTGTTGTTGCAAAATGTCATGTTCAAGAAGGCTTTCTCCTTGTTTATATAGAGGTTCAAAATGACTAAATTTTGCCTCCATTTCCATTCCAAGAACTTGAAGATCATTTTCCATCAATTCTATATCTCTTGGAACTGCTTCAGACTCTAACTCGAAGCAAATTTCTTTAGCCCAATTTTCTTCTTCACGTACCTAAAATAAAAGAATTGTCAAGACTCCAGTTAGTTTATCTAAATGGTTATTCACTTATTACTATTGAACTCATTTGAAACAGTCAGTAATGAGAAACAAATTCAGTCAAATACAATAAATATAAATCTGTTCATTCACTCAACCACAACTATCATCATAAAGTAGATAACTGATGAAGTACAGCTATGGTAATTAGTTGTATCATTATATCAAACGTTTCTCTAATGACGAATTAATCTCCCACTAACAGCTATTCAGTTCAGGTGATGAAGTAGTTTTTAATATATTTCATAGCAACCCGAGTTTAACATCTGAGCAACAGCAAGAATTCTGAATGAGTTCTTTTCGTTATCACTATTAAAACTTTGCAGACCAAAGAATCGTCAATGAACAAGGTGAGTACAACAAAAATTAATTGATTTTGAAGTACAATATCAAGAGGTGCCACATTGGATATTAGACAAATTTTCAAGTTTTTTGTCACATTGAGAGTGTGTTGCAGTCAGCAAAATCAGATAGTGCAATGTTAGAAAAGTATTGTCAATAGAAAAGTTGTGATTTTGAAGGATGATTATACAAGGTGGCACTGCTCAAAATAAAACCTGAAAAAAAAAAAAAAGAAAAAAAGAAAAGAAAAAAAAAAAAAAAAACGAATTGAGAAGTTCCTTCACCCACTATACTCCCAACACATGACACCATCAGGTTTTCCTTTGTGCCAAGTCCCATTAGACGAAAATCTTTAGTTTTAACAAGTTGGAAATGAAAATTTGCACATTAGATTTGTTTTCATCTAAGTTGTTGAAAATGAGGGTGAATATCAGAATTAGATGAAATTAATTTGTTTGAAAACAAAAGCACAACTTTCCTGTCGGCCTTATGTAGTGATTAAGTTCTTCACTGATAAATATGTTTGTTGTTTATTAAAATTTGGTTCAGCTTTCATTTAAATTTTCCGCTAGTTTCTTACTTCCAGTTCTATAATTATAAATAAGAAATATTCAGTTTTCTAATTTAGAGTAAATATGTTTCCTTCAGAAGTAAAAAGTATATATTTAATGTTGGAAAATTCAGGATTTGTATGGTGCTGAAATAAAGAGCAGCAATGCTCATTTTTAAGTAACAACTAGGTTGTCGTTTTTAAAATGGCAGCATGTTTTACAACTCACCCAAGAACCTATCTATTATTTAAATTATACAATTGCTATCGTTTAGGATACTCAAAGGGCTATTTTATTAATGAATATGTATGACCTTGCAACCAGAAAAAATTAAAAACTGCAGACAAATTAAAATTCCTTTTTTAAAACTTAATTTTTTCCAAAAAAGAAAAAGATAGTTATTCAAAAATGAAAATAAACAAAAATTCAGTAGTGTAACTTTGTTTTAAGAAGCTTATTTTTAATTCAGAAGAAAATTAACTTTCAATGGATAAAAAGAAAAGAATGTACAACTTTTATTAAAATTCATACTCTAAATACAAATATATATATATATATATATATATATATATGTGTGTGTGTGTGTGTGTGTGTGTGTGTTTAATGATTACTTGCGTAAAAAAACACATTCTATGAAAGAAATAGTGTTGGTTTTTATCTTATATCTAATAAGTATTAGAATTGAGAAAATTTCAAAGTTCAAAAAAACTAAAATGACATTTGATTTAAACATACTAAAGAGGAAGAGCAATTTAAGACAAAATGAAAAAAATAACTTTGAAAGATAAATTTACATTTAGTAAAATACTTGTATGGTCTAAACAATAAACATTCAGTATGACCTTGATTTAACGATTGCCTATGGACTGTAAAAAACTATCGTTAAAGTAGGGAGCATAGACATTGAGTAACCCTTTAAGCGGTTTGCCCGTACGGTGTACGTGCTACCCGAAATTGGCCTCATCTGGTTTGCCCGTACGGCGTACGGGCATCGATATTTTCAAATTTCCTTTTCTGGTTTTCCCGAACTGTTCTGAAAATTGTAAACTTCAAAATTCACAGTAAATGTGAGAGAAATTTTTGCATAATTTGTAAACCATTCATTACTGCATGCAGAATGTACTTGAAAAAAGCAAATATTTCGGGATTTTGTGACCAAAATTGTAAAAGCATTGAAAACGAAAAAAAAATTTAAAAATTCTTTATATTCTTATTCTGTTAAGTATGGTACTTAACTATATGCAATAAAAAAATATGCCTTTTTTGGAAGCATTTCTGGTAAAATAATTGACCGCTTAAAGGGTTAAGCATTTTCAAATATTGATTATGGAATGAATACTTACCAAGGCTGAACGTACTTTTGGTTCTTGGAAATACTAAAAGCTAATTTTATCAATTTGAAAAAAAAAAATCTTTTATTGATGATTGTTTTGTTTTTTTCTTTTAGTACGCTGGCAATGGCTGTTCAATTTTTTTCAAACCAATCATACAAACATTCATCAGTACTAAAGTTCATTAAGTACTTTTTAACAGTATTTAATCCCACATGGGCTTGAAATAAAGTCACTTTACAGTTCTGTTGAAGCTCATCCTCCGATATTGATTCTGAATCTGACACAACATGTGAGTCTGCTGTTCATATATTTCCTCAATGCTTTAGGAACAACAAACGGCAACGTGTGCATCACAAAATTTACATAGTCTGAAAATTCTAGATCATTCGGTGCAATTTCTTCCCATATGTTTGCTTCATCTGTGCTAATACAATGTTCATTTACTATACAAACAAATTGGTGACTGAACGTTTGTAGCTATCACCAATAGTTACTAAACTTTTTTTTTGCTGCCGATTTTATCGTTAAACTGAGGGAAGCTATCGTTAAAATAAAGAACCTTTAACATTAAATTCAATGCAATCAAATCTGGATCAGTGAAATGTATCGCTAAATTGAGGAAATCGTTAAATCGGGTATTATTAAATCGAAGTTATACTGTATTTAATTCTTACTTAAAATTAACTGTAAATCCCCTAAATAGAGTAAAATTTTGTATCAAACATGTTACAATATGTACATTCAAAAACTAACTTAAAATGTCCAAAAAATTCAAAGATTACAACCTCTATTAAACAACATAGACCAGCACATGTCACTAAACTAAAGACAAACACTTGAATTTAGATGAAAACATTAATCACTGGTTCACCAAACCACAGGGGAGAAATTATTCACATAAAATTTGTTGTCATATCACTGAAAAGGCTAATGGAACTATCGAACTAAAATCCAAAACACTCCTGAAAATTGGTGATACAGTAAACAGAACAGCATACAACACATTCACCATCCAATTTAGAACTCAGCAATGTCTTCCTTACATCCTGGTAGTGAAAGAGACCGAGTAGTATGGTAAAACAGCCTCCTGAACAAGTAAGGATGAGCATGAATTTGGATCGTAAGGAGTGAAGAGCCAAGTCAGTCTGCATGTCAAAATACATGTCCCTAATTCACTTAAGCACAAAATGGGGAATCCAACTCTATAATGACTAAAATTGACTTCATTTTCCATGGCTAATTTTCAGTCATCAAAAAAAGGCTACTCCTGAAAACCTTCCTAGAAACTTGTGTTTTATGATTCATAAAACAATAAAACACAATAATAAGGATGAGAAGTCATACTAAACAAGGATTATATGAGAAGTTCCCAAGTCTAAACATTGGTAATGGAAATTCAGTCAACAAGAAAGGAAATGCCTTACTACGCTTTTCTAAAAGGATTTAACTCAAAAAATATATACATAGCCATGAAACCATAATGCAATTTGTCAGAAATTCAGTCGTTTTCGCCATATTTTTATCCTGAATTACATAAAAATTGAAGGAAACTTTCAGCACTCACCAAAGCTAGATATTTATGGATACTTTGAGATGCAAGTAGCTGACTCTTTCTTGAAGAAATCTTTTGTTGAAGCAAATTCCAATTTTCTATTACAAGAGCTAGTTGCATTTGTATGTGCTCCTCATTCCCACCAGGGTAAGTTTCCTGAAGTCGCTGACTGTCTTCAAGCAGCAAATGAACCTGTTAAAAATTAATTAATATTTTCATTTAAACTCGTTTTAATGAGATAATTCATACTAAATAATAGAAAGCAATTTCAAATAAATAATTCATTGTGCCATCAGAGAGAAATATCCAATCAAATGAAAGATAAGAAAAAATGAATTTTCATGGAACAAATGTTCTAGTAGGTCCATACTTTGCCTATCGAGATGATGAAAAATACAAACAGACATTTTTTTAGTTTTCTTAGTATTTGTTTCAAATGTAATGATGGCGTCAAGTGAGGGAAAGCAGGATCATGGAGAGGAGATGGGGTGTATTGAACAACACCAATTTTCTCTTTTTTAATTTAGATATTTAGTAAATCTTTTCTGCATTTGAAATTTACAGCAATATATATATATATATTATATATATTTAAATTCCGTAAGCTAAAATCAAGTTAAATGTTTAAATTTTATGCTCATTGTGTATGTTATATGCAAGTAAGCTGTTAATGAACTTTCCTCTAAAATTAATATCAACTAACAAAAACTCTTAATTTTAGCCTAGACTAGTAGAAGAACATCTAAGGAGCAGGTCAACATGGAAATAAGAAAAAAGTTCATATTAATATAATTTATGAGACGTTCTCTGAGAAGGGGTTAGTTTGGATTTTTTTTTTTTTTTTTGAACTTAACCTTTTAAACGCCGTAATTCAAATTTTTAATTTTTACCTTCAAATTTTTGTTTAGATATCTAAATTTACCTCTAGTATGCTAATCCAAACATATTTTAGCAAGAAAAATATTATAAGTTAGATTTTCAGGATGTTCCCATTTGGGAACATCGGCGTTTGGAATGAAGTAAATAGGGGGATTTTTCTCAAAAGGTGATTTTTTTGAAAAAAATTAAAAATATGAATATTTTTGTTTATTTTACATACCATTATACTTTTTTCATTTTAATGACCTTTTTTTTTCTTATTGTACATGGTATCGGGGAAAACAAGATGAATGAAGTCGCTTTTCACAGTCAATGCACTACTTTCACACGTTGTTTTTGCAAACCACGCAAGATAATGCTCAGCTGTTTTTCTATTCAAAACTTGAAGATGTGGTTGAGGTCCAGGTTTGCTTGACACCTTCCTTGCCTTTTTCATATCCTTAATTGATGGAAGAGAACAATCTCCAGTTCTATTTTTTCTAATAGTTCCAACAGCTTTTATCTTCAGAGAAGTCAGTTGATTCATCAAATTGTATGATGTGAAAAAATTGTCAAAACCATAAATAAATAAATAAATCTCGTGCTGTTCAGGATTTTCCAAAATAGACAACATGTTCATGACGACTCTTCATCCAAGTGGAGTATCTGCCTTAGCACCATTCTGTTTTCCAGAATAAATTTCCACCTTTCATGGATGTCCATTTGATGAGCATATCATCCAAATTTTATACCCAAATCTGATAGGCTTTCCTATTATTACATTACTGCTGGACAGGTTGTGGAAGTAATCTAACGCAGCTTCTAATGTTAGAAATTTGCGAGTCATCTCTAAATAAGATCGTCGAAATGAGTCGAGTCGTGAAATAAAATGCTGAAATGAGACCAGTAAAATATCATCAAAAACATTTATCCTTATGTACCCCTTAGTCACGAGATAGATTGCTAAGGGATGCGAAACACGTTCAATTCTTAGAAATTTCATGGGGTAGAAAACATGAAGAGAGAGAGCGAAAGAATTCCAAACTCGAAAATGCGATCCACTTACAATAGAGCCCGTAAAGGCGGGTGTGAAGGACATATTTACAATAGAAAATGGGTGTAAAGGGCAAGCTGACTGATAACAGGTGTCCATTCATGAACGAAAGGTCCGAACACGTGTAATCAACCTAAAACAGGTCTTCCAAAACAAAATGTTTGTGAGAAAAAGAGACATCGAACTCGATTTTGCTATCAACGTAAAACGCCCTCAAATACTACACTCCAAACGCCGATGTTCCCAAATGGGAACATCTTGATTCTAATAGAAATAATTCCCTCGAAATAATTATTGGAAATATTGTGTTTATTTCAAATGAAATATATGTCTTTTGGATACTAAATAATGTCAACAAAACATTTTTTCTATTTTTTTTCTTTTGAAAGGGAGACAGAAAAACTTAGACAATTTCTAAGTTCAGAAATTCAGTAAATTTGACTTTAATTCTATAAAAAGGTTAAACATTTTTCAAAAAACTAAGAGCACCAAAATTAAATTCGTATTATTCTGTGTCATTTCAGAAAATATGACAACTCTGAACAAAATTTTAAGTTACTAAAAAAATTCACAAAAATGTTCCCATTTGGGAACATCGGCAGGTAAAAGGTTAAACTAAGCCTTCTATAATACTGTTACAAATTTTGCTATTAGATGCTATTTTTATACTTTTAAGTGCGAAATTTGCTGCAATCGTGTTAAATTCGGTGCTTATTTTGTTAATTTTCATTCAAAAGTACACTAGTATAGTGTTTTTCCTGCTTTGCCATCAGTTTAACATGGCAGTCAATGGGCTCGGTCAAAATTGATGTTTGATGATATATTGCCGAGTTGGCATCCTTTTGAGGACAAATTTGACAAGAAATAGACGAGCTTGGTGACATCTGACTGATATATATGACAATAGATTTTACTAGTATTTTCCGGTGTCCAACTCATTAAACTGCAGTAGTTGACAAACACTGATATTATTTCTTTCACTAAATAAAGCAGAAAAAATTATTTGTACATTTGCAGCTCTATCAAGATACATTTATTTCACTGTTTCACTGTATACTTACTTCAAGAATAATTTTGTATGTACATTCGTTTAATTATACACTTATTTTTTATCTACCTCCACATTACCTCCGCATGGGGTGAAGTGGGGGCATCAAAACATGTTCTGTTAAATGTATCACTGAGAGAAAACTATCTACCAAAATTAAGGAGTTCTATTTTATGCTTAGTCTACATGATTCCATGTAGGAGAATGTAAGACAAAGTCAAATAGTTCAGATAACTAGCCTGTTTCAAAATGAGCAAATTTGAAATTTGTTCTGAAAATCAGTGTGCATAAAGAGGGAACAATGCATTTTGTAATATAACTACTGTTGAAATGTTATTTTTCATCCTTAGCAGTTATTTTACACCTTTAAAAAAAGGTGGAAATTTTTCACCTCAAAAAACTATGGGGTAAAGTGAAAAATGCACTGAAACATTTTCTATTTGATGATTAGCAGTAATTTTAATCAAATGAATGCATAAATAAATGAATAGATGAATTATTTAACAAAAAAATAAACTTATAAACAAGAAAATAAATAAAGAGTTAAATAAAACGTGAGAAAAAGTGAGTGAATAAAATAGGGAATGAATAATAAAATAAGTGAATAAATAAGTAAGAGAATGTGAATAAATTAATAAATGAAGAAACACATAAGTGATTTAGTAAATGAATGCATAAGCAAATGAAATGAACTATTTCACTTTGCCCTAGCTCCACTTGACAAATTACATTGAAAATTTAAAATAAATAATGCCTAATATAAACTAAATAAGGACTGCACTGGACAACAGTAGATCTCAATAAATAGTTAAAAAATTACAAAAATTTTATCATTTTATAATAACAAGAAATGTTTTTGAAAATCCTCTAATGTTACAATAAAGGTATCAAAGTTTTGAAATTACTTGTACATATTTTTTCGCTGATATTTGAAACAATTTATTTTTTGACAGGAATCAACTACATGTCTACGAACTTAGTTAAACTATTACTAGACAGGTGGCGCTGCAAACTGAAAATATTTTACCTTTTCACTTTGCCCGGCTAAAACACTTTGCCCCACATTCCCCTACATAAAAAGTATCGAAAATTTGATTTAAATTTGGTAAATAATCAGATTTTAGGGTCTTTCCTGTTGAAAACTTTATTTTACCTCTCTTTGTCCCACCCGACTCAATAAGGAATATGAAAAAGTTAAGCAATATTTTTAACCCCATAAAAGAAAAAACTTTCTTATTGAAGATAATATTTAAAATATTGTATCAAAAATACATTAGAAGATGAAAATATGAAAACTATAGCTGCCTGCTAGATTATAAGTTACTTTATAAGTATTAATTGTTTTAATATTAGAGAACTGAACTAATGCATTAAATTTAAGAAAATTTTAATCTGAAATTTTGGTTCTGGTTTCTCATTTGTCTACTGCACTAATTAATACAAACACATTTAGCCATTTTCCCTTTGTAATGAAAAAATTTTTACTTTGTTGCACAGGTCCTATTAAAATGTTCTTTCTATTAACAATAAATATTTTACCTGGGCTTCTATTCCCAGAAGTTCATTCTCTGTATTGTCATGTTTCTTTATGAGGTCTTGAACATGAATGAGGTTGTTTCCAAGATCCTGAGGGACTCCTTTATAATAGTTGTGAATGCGAGATAATATGTCCGTGACATCTCGATGATAGCGATGAATTTCAGCAGCAGCTTCCATTTTAAAGGCTCGAGCCTCAATGCATTCCACTAACTCAGACCAACGCGAGCTGAAGAAAGATAAAAAAAGCAAATCTAACTTATATTTATGATAAGAAAAAGTGGCTGCATTAATGCTTAGATGTAACATATATTCTTACATGGATCACTGGAGTTAACTGCAAATCTGAATATTCATTTAAATAAATGAATAATTAATACTTACAACAATGTTTTTTTCCTTTTAAAATGTTCTTTTTTTTTCTGAGGGCGAAGAAATTAAAATGTTATAATTAAGTACCTCTCTCTCTAGCTACTTTTTCTTTAACCTCTTCTTTGCACACAAAATGATTTCATTTTATTTTCTCTTAGTACTTGGAGACAAAAAGTCTTGAAAATACGAAGTTAAATCTGATGTTTTTTTTCTTGCAATGAACTTCATTAGCTCTTGTTCATACCAAAAAATCGCTTACACCCAAGTGAGCTGTGTCATTATTTGAACTTTATATGCATTCTTATATGAATCATTAAAGTTAACTGTAAATCTTAAAATATATTTGAATAAAACCACAATATTTTATGATAATTTCTTGATTCCTTGCTGAAAAATTGGCATTTTAAAATTTTATGACAAAACGGTACAGTAAAATATGCCAAGCTTTGAGGTCCTCTGAAATATTTTTTTACTTTCTATATTGATATGGTTTTAAAATTACCTATGCACTATATTTTCAGGGTATGATAACGCATGTGTGAACACAGAGCAAACAGTAAGGCATTATACGATGATTGGAAGAAACATTAAAGCCTCTGCTATAGTTACTGCCATGGCTCCATGCTAATGAGATTTGAAAAGATCTTTTACAAATATCAGTTCTAAAATTGGTATGATTTCATTGAAAATAGATGTTTGAATAAAATTTAATAAAAGCTGAAAATACATCTGCAAAAGCTTTTTCTTCTGGTAAAAAATAAATTAAATATGTGGTTGATGCTTACAAATATATGCAAAATCAATCCTTGCTCACTTCAACAGATATTACAAATGGCAAGCTGAACATGATTATTAAAAATAGTAAACACCCAAATTGTTTAATTAAATATTTAATTACAAACTTATTGAAGCATGTTTATATAATTCAGTTAGTTGCAAAATAATTGATAAAGTTTGTCACATTTTGTATCACATAAAAATAAATTGAAACTATTAAGGAAGTTTTTAAATAAAAATAGATTTTCAAGTTATTTAAACTCTTTAAAAATTTTCGAGAATTTTCAGTTTTCCTTGAACAAAAACTTGATTTATACCAGATTTTGCTCCCTTTGTAACAAGGTCTGCATAAATATTTCAGTGTTTGCATTTATATGTCCTTGCAGAATTTTACCTTAAATACTCCAAGCCATTCTTCACATCGTTTACAAAAAAACAGTTGCTGCTGATAAGTCTCTTGGCCAAATCTTCATACTGAATTATTCGTTTTGAGCCCAATTCTACTCTATTTCGATAGAACTCAAAATTGCTGTGAAGTACCTAGAAGCATGAAAATAAATGAATCTCAGAGTGCACATGGTATCCATAGTTGATAATTGAAAACCATAACCTACCAGAACATGCTCATAGTCTTCCCCATAGTCTTCTGATGTAGCCTCAGACATCTGTTCATTAATCCAAGCTTTAAGCTCTTCAGTTTCATTGTTGAATTCATGGCGGCTTTTGGACTCCAATAACTTCTGACGCCTAACTGAACACAATTTCTGTATATTTTTCATTTCTTGATCAATTACTTCCTGTAAAGATTAAGTACTTTAAGTAGTTTTAAATGTTTTTTACGTATGATACTTTTGCTACAGTACATACAATCAATGTATTCCAGTGAAATAAAATTTCTTAAACAATTAAAAAGACAAGATTCTGGCTTCATGCATAGAAATTACTAGTTTAGCCGGAATTCAGCTTCTGGACGAAGGGGTGTATTGGTCTTACAAACAGTGTTAAAATCAAGAGGTCTAAGGGGCCAACTCTACCCCCCCTCCCCTGCTCCCATCCTATCTTGCTGTGCTTAGTAGAAACCAATGTAGGAAAACTTTTAAAATGCAGGACATATTGCTAGTTTCAAAAATCATGTAAGGGACTGTGGGCAAAGTGAAATAGTTCAGATACGGCACCTATTTCAAAATGAACAAATTGGAAATTTGTTCTAAAAATCAGTGTACATGAAGAAAGAATAACATATTTTGTGATACAACTATTGTTGAAATGTTATTATTTACTCACAAAAAATGTAGTATTTTATAATAACAAGAAGTATTTTTGAAAAACCACAAAAATAATAATAAAGGTATCAAATTTTGAAAATTACTAGTATAATTTCTTTCATTGACCTTTAAGCCTGTTTATTTTTTAACAGGAATCAAATATATGTCTAGGAACTTAGTTAAAATATTGCTAGACAGGTGGCGCAACAAACTGAAAATATTTTACCATTTCACTTTGCCCCACATTCCTCTACTTAAACAAAATACTCATTGGTTAAATACAATCATGCAGCTTTCAAAGGATAAATTAAGCTAGCAGTAGATGACAACAATCACATTTTTTCAGCACTTCTTTCTTTAGTAATTAAAAATTTCATGATTTTTTTAATGAATATTTTTTTGAACTTCAAATTGCATATTTTTAGAATATTGTTATATATTATTAATTAGTACAATGGAAATCCAATGGTACCAAATCTGACTCAATAAGCCTCTTAACTTCTATTTGATGCAGAAAATTATACAGTTAAAATTATTTGATTTGTTGAATATTTTCCTATCACTTTATTATAATAAAATTGCAATACTACCCTCTCTGTGATTATGTACCTGACTATTTTCGAGCCTTTGTATATTAAGGTTTTTTGGAAATCAAACAATGACTCAAGTATAAAATAACAAGAATTTTTAATAAACATTGTCTGTTTTTTAAACTTTATTAAAATTAAAAAGAGACATTTCAAGGTTACTGTAAAGCAGTATTTAAAAAATAGTATTATTGACAATGTAATTGATATGTTCTTTAAAATTAACAGCTTAAATAAAATTTCTTATTCTTGTTCAGTGTCTCGCATTTCACTTTTATTTTAGTGCTTAGAATGGTTATGAATATTTTTTATTCTACTTTATTTGTTTATTAATTTATTAAAAGCTTTATTTTTATGTATGTTATTTCTACAAAGTAAGTAATCAATAAAAAATATTCTTACCATTCTATTCCTGATAATTTTTGAGTCAGGATGCTTGGATTCAACAAGAATGCTTGCCTGATTTGCAAGTTCATCCACTAGTCCTTTGTAAGAATCAATTTCCAGTTCCAAAGCCTTAAATACGAAACCATTTTTGGTCCATTATTTAACTATAATAGCACAATAATGTTGCACTAAAGGTGTTACATAATGACTTAAAAGTATGTTTAATAATGGCTTTCCAAAAACAGCATATTAACATATATATTAATTCACTTATTTATAAATTGGAAAAATATTCATTGTAAAGTGTTCTCTCACTCAGATAAAGAATCAGAGAAGTACTGGTGAACTTTATTTTCACATACATTTTGCCATTTAAACACTAAAATGTAACATTTAGGAATATTACAATAAAAACTGATGAATATAATCTTTTATTAACTCTATTTTGTTCGATTAAAATGACTTCATTCAAATATTACAAAGAAATTAAAAAGGAAAATACAGGACAATTTGGTCACATTGTAAAATACAAATTTGAAATGTGATATTTATCAATTACAGAATGTATGCTAACATTAAAAAATTTATCATCAAACCTGATGCTTAGTTAGAAGTTTAATAACTGCATCAGCATCCTTTCCATAGTCAGCATTACTTAGAACTTGCAGTTTTTCTGCTATCCATGAATCGATTTCTCCAGCTTCACAGTAAAACTGAAACCAATTAGCTAAATCAAATACATAATGCAAAATTTTAACAGTAAAACAAAATCCATTCTTGAATTTCATTTTTGAACAAGCATACAATAAAATGAATAGGGAAAGGGTTAATGTTAACTCTAAATAAATAACAATATTTATTTAAGGAAACAAAATGTTCATATTAGGGCCCTTTAAAAGGCTGGTATTACATAAAAAGTCCTTTTTCTAGTTATAAAGAAAAACTAAAAAAAAAAAAACTGATATCAATAAAACAAACTCATTCACTATAAAATGCATTATAATAAGTCATTAAATAAAATTTTTGAAGAAGCATAATGGGGTATAGAAGAAAAGAAGTTGACATTTTTATACTGTTTTAAATCTAAATACATGTAATGATTGTGTAGCATGTGTGTGTGTGTGTATGTGTGGAAAGCTGATTTTTCTCCACTTAACCTCCTTGACATTATCACCAATCCTTAAAAAAATCTGCTTGTCAGACCTTCATCAGTCAATTTTTATAACTTAATTAGAAGAAATAGCAATATCAAATTGAACACTTACTGCATATAGTAATGTTTGGTACTGTATTTTTAAGGACATGTATAATTGCTATACAGCATGCCGATTCAGCTTATTTAACGGAGGGGGGGAGACAAAATACAAATAAAATTTCCTGAAGTATAAAAGGAAAAGACTGATGTAATTGTGAGAAATTCATTTTCTTATAACTAACTCATTCATTCAATGTTGGCATGAAAAATATTGCTGTAGGTAACCATTTGTTATTTAGTTAACAAAATGAAATCCCAGAGGAGATGGTACAGTTTTCTATGCACATTAGGGTGATTCAGAAATGTATGGAAAAAAATAAACTTTTTATTTTTGTGCGTCTTACCCTCTTATTTTGTGCCACTATATACACTGATTATTTGTGCAAAATTTTGACAAAATATATTAATATTTAGAGGTCGCTCAAACGCCTTGAAATTTCGTGATATTAACTAAAACGTGAACAAAAATGATATCTATGGAAAAAAGCTTTGTATTTTTGTTCGTCTTACCGTCTTATTTAGGCCTTTATATACACTGAATTATTTGCCCAAAATTTTAGTAAATTATATTTACATTTAGGAGTAGTTCAAATTTTGTGATAGTGTCACAAAGGCGAAAGTTACTTTATTGCTTTTTTATATCTCTGAAGAAAAAAAGCGTGCAATCACAAAATGAACTATATATCTAAAAAACCAATGAAATGCAGAAAAGTATGAAAACTAATCAAATACGGAAAAATATAAAAAACAAGTTTAAATACATTAAATATATAGTAATTCGCTCATTAATTCATGCAATACTTTTTAAGGTTACTTTTTTACAACTTTGAAACCTTTTCTGTGTTCCGGTACCACTTAAAGACACTGTCTTTGTGTTTCGTCGTTAGTGATAGTCTTAACAAATGCTTCAATAAGATCCCCATGCCACGCTCCGTATATTCATTTACAATCCTCAGTTTTATTGGTAGTACAAAGCCTTGTTGGTAGCTATCTTGAAGATTCCAATGCTCAGGATCAAACAGCTGATATATTTTAAGTTTCTTCTTTACATGAATATGGATGCTGAAAATGTTCCAAATCATTTCTCAGTGCTTGCACAAAAAGGATTACTGGGAACCCAGCTTTTAGATATTCTTTCCCATTGAGGTTAAGAATGTGAAAGAAATCACATTCATATGTTACGAATACCTTTTCTTTGTCCGGCTGCAAGTTTGACCTGGTTGTGAAATATCCATAACTTAAAGCCATAAGAAATCTTTGACACAGATATAATACGAGGAACCGTTCCTGGGACACGAAAACATACACCAAGAAAAGGTGCTCCGCTCAAGAAAATTGCACTAAGCTCTTGTATCTTCCTTAGACACTTCTTTTACATGGGTCGTCAAAAGTTGACTTGGCGCAACTTCTATTACTAGTTGCACGTTGCTCTGAATCGGCTACCAACTCTTCAACGTCATCGTTTCTCAATCCAGGCTTAAAATTAGAATGTTTCATCCTTATCTATAATTACTGAAACTGCTTAAAAAGCAGTATTGTAGATCCAATGGCAGTGGAAGGTTCCACGCAATTGCGTGAACACCGCATTTGACATTGCACGCAATCAAATACCCCAATTCTACCTATTTCTTGGTTTATCTGTTAAAATACCGATAGACCAAGACTAGCATAGACTTTGGTTATAATACCACAAAAAACACAATGTCTAAAATATAATGGCGGAAAGCACAATATAAAAGTTGCTTCCCTAGTTTTTTTTCCCCAAGTTCAAACATGCTCCAACTTTAGTACCGGCACTACATGTCGTATCGAAACACATACCATGTACGAGCTCAGTAAGTTCCCATTTAATCTAACTGGTTATCGCACAGCAGCATTTGCCGTAGCAATTCCAGTGCCTGCTAACTTACTAGAACCCAGAAGTAAATCATCAATGCTTTGGTCCTGATACTAATACTGGTATGAAACCCGCCGATCCTCCTTCATTTTCCCAATATATTTTGCATAAGTGTTTCGTTCCAGTGAACTATCAAAGGAAGTCATAGATTTACTTGGCTTTTGTAAGTTAACGGACGATTCAGAGCAAATAGTTTGCTTTTACCGTTTTATGGACGTTGTCAAATCCTCCCCATTTTGACCCATACTATGTACTGTAGCAGCTACTATCAAAGTGGCTTTCTGTCACTTATATTGAGCCCTGTCTATAGTTGATGCTAGGTGTTTTAGCCGAATAAACTCATACACCTCAAACAACCGAAACAAAACAGAAACCACAGCCCGAGCTTGCAACTGCATTTTCTACCCTAATTCAGGTAAGAGATGATGCAACTTTGGAGCGGAGGGGAGGGGGGGGTCGTTACAACTCACTTTGAGCTATTATTTTATTAACTAATTACTTAGTAGAGTAAACTAACATTTTAAATTATTCCATTTTATACGAAGAACAATTTTATTTCGGGTAATGAAGTTATGTACTCCAACTCTCGAAATTGCTAATTTTCAACAGAATTCGATCGCATTGAGCGACCTCTAAATATTATTCAATTGAGCTAAAATTTTACATACATCACATTCATGAATAGTGTAAAAAAACTGCGGGGTAAGACCAAAGAAATCAAAAAAAAATTTTTTTGAATCACCCTAATGCACATATTAATAAATAATTCATGCTTGTTAATTCTGCATTAACTAACTAAATCATTTTGGGCATTTTATATTGCTGATGCTAAAAACATCGGTTCCTCCTCCTCCTCCTCAAATACAAGTTCAGAATCTTAATGGTGATATTTGCTTTTGAATGTATTTTAGAATGAGCAATAAGCATTTTTACCACTTGTGCTTTGAGAATTGAGCTTGCAACTTCCTTTTTGGCAGCAAATATCTGCAGAAGTTCATTCCACTTTTCTTCCATCAGTCTAGAGGACTTGCTTACTTCACTTACTTCAGGGGGACACTCTGTATCTGTTATTAAAACAAGAACTTCTGTAAGAAGTTTTTCAATGACAGTTCGATGACTCTCAATCCAAACTTCAGCATTCTATAAAAAATATATGTGTGTAAATATTTTTAGCTAACTTTACTGCAATGAAGTGATATCAACATTTTTCACATTAAAAGTGTTAGTACATTAGAATGTTAGAAAAAGTTTTTGTGAGAGAATTCTTGTTGCAATTGCTGTTTAACTTTTTAAATCTTACATAGATATAAGATACTATAGAGTATATAATGTGTATGTGTGTGCATGCAATACTTAGTGAAAATGGGTAAAGAGCATAAAATATGAAAATAAAATTTAAAAAAAAGAGAGAGAGAGAGGAATAATTAAATAATGAAAGAAAAGCCCACATTCATAAACACAGGTGAGAGAGCCAACACCTTTTCTACAGGCCTTTCTGCAATGCATGTGGGAAGACCTCACACAATTTTGCCTGAGAGTTTTAAGCAAAATAAAGTCGTCAAGTTGAAGGAGTTGTTTAAAATCAATTAATTGCTTCTATACCAGAATTACTAAACAGACAACAAACAAGTACGTATATTCTACAGCTTTCAGTGCCATACGAGGTGTTCCATGCAAGGATAAATTTGAAAAAACTATGGTTCAAGGAAAAACCTAGAACTCAAAGAAAAAGAAACGATTTTGAAAGACAAAGGGGAATCGCTATGTCTAAAAGAAACAACTAGATCGAATTTTGCATTAACACTTTTACTAGAATGAAAATTGTATATCATAGCTCCTTTTTAACAAGGCTTTCTACTGAAATTATGTAAGGGACTGGCAGCATTTCCCTTATTGCATGGAATGCCTCATTTCATAGTCACGTATGTTCTTGCTTCAAGTAGTTGTCAGCGATGTCATGTGTCTATCTCGGTAGTGTAGTTGTAGAAGATAACAAATTTTCAAAAGCTCAAAATTGCATTTGAACTCTTTTGTTAGACTGGAATTTTTAAAATTATTTTTATAGTTTTAGTTATCATTTAGTTTTAGTTTTTACATTTCGTTTCTCTACCAAATTCTTTTTTTCCTTTTGTTCTTATGTTTTTAAGAATCAAAAGGAAAAAAAAAAAACAAGGTAAAATTGCTACTTTTTCTTTAAATATTATTTTTATGCATTAATAACTTCCAGTATGTAAATGTTTTATTTTAATAATCTGTCATCATTTTTTTCATGTTATAAAACTTACTTCAAATTTCTTCTGTAATTTCTGAGCATCTAAAATGTTCCTACACATAGTATCAGTTGACAAAGTAGCAATATGATCCAATATCCACAATAATTCTCTGTCAACTTCCGCTTTGAATTGAAGAAATTTTAAGCATTTCTCTAATTTTTCACGCCTTGTTATAAGAGAAGGTCCTATTTCCTGAAAGCTTTGAAAAATAAAAATGTTAAGAATAAGCTACAGCATTAATTAAAAGTTTGTTTTAAAAAGATGCAAGGAATAATCGTAAACCTACTTTCTTTGTAAACTTTCAGCTGCATTAGTGACATTGCTTTGTACATCATCATTGTCAGTGTTATCTTCTAATAACATATCACTTTCTTGAATCAAATCAGATACTTTTAATTTTAATTTCTCATATTCATTTTCAAGATTCTAAAAGTGAAAGAAACTTAAGGTAAGACAGGATATTACTGATCGGGAAAGAAAGCATCAGTTTTTGATGCAAAGATTGGTTATTGCCTCTGACTTTATTAATAAACACAATCAGGATTCCCAAATTTAGTAGAAATATGTCAACTTAAATTAGTTTATTAGCATGTAAAAATATAGATAAGTAAAAAACAGAGAATTTCTTTTGAAGTGTTAGCTTGACTTTGGTAAAAATGGAAAGTTATTGGTGCCTGAATAGTTTCCATGTCAAAAACTTCAATACAATCCCCTTCCCCTATACACACACACCTCCTTTATAAAAACTGCTGCAAAGCTATATTATTGATATTTTTTCAAACAATTTTTCGATATTTAAGTGTCAAACAAATTACAAAAGTGAATGGTTATATCAGGACTATCAGTGCTGTATTTCAATAAATTAAATTTATTATGCTGTATTTAAATTATTATGCCAAATACTTTTAGTTCATCCTTGGAAGGATAAACAAATGCACCCATTACATGGAACAGACTCATCATGCAGCAAATATTGAATTTGAAAAAGAACGTCCAAAAAATATACTTCGGCCAAATCTCTAATTGGTATAAAAATTATCTATGAAGACAAAAAAGTCAGCAAAAAATTAATTGTAAAGCTATCGCCCTCTTTCAACTGGAATTTTCATAACATCAAGAGAAAAGAGATCCTTTAAGATACATGACTTTTTTTGAAAATTGAATATGTGAAAAAGATTTAAATTCACTAATAAAAATTATCTTTACAGCCACAAGAATAATGGTAGTGCTTCAGACCCAACTTTAGGCTATACATCCTTCAGTGATTCATGCTTGGCCTGTTCAGACAAACATAAGTGTAGTTTGGATAATATCTAGAGTACCAAGGAAAACAGTATTAATAAATAATAAATTTATTGCAGGGAATATGAAAAAGATATCATTAATTAGCATTATACAACCAAAAGTGACTAAATGACATATATGCAACCCCTTTTTCATATATAAATCATTTATATTTATAAAGATTTTATACCATCTGATTACATTGCACAAAATAAATATCAAAGTAAATTTGCTTAATACAAAACTTGATTTCAGTTGCATGAACTCAAAACAACTTGTTATGGCACGGAAGAATCATTCAAAAGAATCTGTGAAGTATCAAATAATTGGAATTTTAGAGGCAAAGCAAACAAGAATATTTCAAAGCATGCAGGAATTGTAGTAAAAAAACCTGCACAAGAATAAAACAGCTTCTCAAGACCATAGAAAATACAGATTGCCAGAACATGGCTGATGAATAACTGAATTATTGTTCAACATTCAGACCCAGATCCTTTTTCATCGCAAATGAACTGCTACCACACCACCAATGTCTTTCCTATGTGAATGTGGACACTCACCAGCAAATGTTGACATTTACCAGATTGCAGTCTTTCAAATTAACATGTATACTATATATGTACATAGATACGTTTACATATAAACATGCACATGTGAGTGGGTATGTATATTGATCTTTACTTAATTTTCATAGAAAATAGCGTTAAGATAAAATCAATTTTATGTACTGTGTATACTTTGCGCATAAGTCAAGAAATTAAGTTCAAAAAATAAAGTCAAAAGTTAGAGTGTTGACTTATATCGGGGGTTGACTGCTTGAAAATTTTGACATACAGTACTTTTTGTGAATTAATGCTCATTAAAAAAAAGCAAACGTAATATGATTGTAGTGCAAAATTCAGTTGATATTCACTCAAAATAAATGCAGTAGGTTCAAAAAAATCACAACCATAAAATCGAACCCTTTACAAAAACCTCGATCACAGAAATAAACTCTTTTTTGCACAAAAAATATAAATTGCGCGATTTTTAAGGAACGAATATTTGCAACATTTCCTTTTCCTTCTTTATAAAATATTTCTTTTCAAAAATTGCGGCAAAAGGATTTTTCAAAAATAAAGGGCTTGATCTATATGCTGGTTTTCTAGTTTTCCCAATTTTCTTCCTAAAAGTAGGGGGTCCACTTATATGCGAATATATACGGTTATATGATCAAAACTATAAATGAAGTCTTACTTGTTGAACATTTAAAAGCTGTTTGACACTTGATAAATTTTGCCCAAAGGCTGAAGAGTTTGCCACACGACTAAGTTCTGCAAGTTTATTTTGCAAATAGTCAACTGAAATGTAAAAATCATACAATTCCTTGGCTCGGAAGAGTGCTTGTCGATTTCTTTCCATTTTCTCACACAGCTCATTCCATGCCTGATTCAATTCTTCGGTAATAAGGGCTATAGACTCTCGAGTTTGGATATTACTTTGCAACATCCCTTGTCCTCGCTGAAATAAAGATTAAAAACTAAGTTTGCTTTTATTCACGTGTAATGCATTCAAAGGATTCTCTCTTTGAAGGTAAAAGAAATTTCTTACCGAACAAATGAGTTCTTGTCCATTTTGGTTGGCAGCAAGTTCAGCTTCGAATGTTTGCTGTCTTTTCATTTTGTAAGCTATATTTGAAGTGTAATCGCCTTTTAACAAATCAGATACTTGCTTATCTTTTTCATAAATCCAAGATATCATCTGCAGACAAGAGTAAAATACATTAGGGTGGAGTGAAAAAAACCTTTTTTTTTTAATTTTTATACGCTGGTATGAGGAAGAAAAGCATTTTGTCCATAGTAACAATCCTGCAAAATCTCTCACACAATTTTTTTAGGATTTCTTAATCGCTTGGCTTCCCTGAAAACTTATCATTTTAAGATTTTATGCCCAAATTGTACATTAAAAAAATGCAAGCCTTGAATGTCTTATTAAATATTTTTTCACTTTCTGTGTTGATGTGGTTAGTTAAATTACTCATGCTCTAAATTGCTCTTTACTTTCACTAGATTGTATTAGTAGTTAGGGGAAAAGCAAAGGGTTATTTGTCGGCCTATTTTCATTAGGTTCAGAGCATACATCTTATAAGTGTAGCGGATACTTAAAGTTATGTCTCTTCCCCAGCATAGTTTACATAAATATATACATGTGTGTGTGTGTAAGTTAGCAACATCAGTTCTGAACGATGTTGGTCTTGTGTGATCAATCAACTGATTTGAAATAACCAATTGCGCGAATCAAGATCACGAAGAATAAAACAAACTTGAAAGAAATTCCTGCAGAATGATAATCAGCTTCTTCACAATCACACTGGCATAGAGGAAATATATTTTGACTGTTGTAAGGATCAAATTTTGATACAGCTTCTCAGTGAAGACAAATAACACAGAAAATACCTAACAGATGAGCATATAAGCATCATCTTAGCGCCAGGTTCTTCTTAGTTCAGCTACATCTCGCTACAGCTAAGATATGGCTAAATCAATTGTCACTCGCTTCATAGTACTGAACTCTCTAATGCAGGACATTCAAGGGCCAGTTTCACCATAAAAGACGTATCATTTGATGCTTTAACACCCTCCAAAGACCCCAAACACCATAAATCCTTGTTTTATTTCATTAACTTTATGAAGAACATGGACTCTACTTCTATATTATGCAAATAAAATTTGTAATTTTTCAAAAACAGTATTTTTTATAATTTTTAACTCTGTAACGGACGTATCTCACAAATGATAAAATCTTTTTCACCTTCAGAAAAACCTCTAAAATTTCTGAAACTATACCTGCAAGAAATGCACTTGTAAGTTATTTAAGTCTATCACAGTATGATAAAAACATACGGCTTTACAAGATTTTAATGAATTAAAAAAAGAGAGGTCAATTGAATGTGAGTTTGTATGGTTTCCGATTTTTCAGTTTTAAAGTTGAATTTTATCATTTGTTTGATGTTTGACATAACAAAATGTTTCATGCAATACTTGCTTTCAGTCTGATTCAATGTACTAAATAAATTGAAGATATATTGCATAGATTCCAATCTATCTCCATTCTAGCTTATCCACCGTAACAAGAGCATAAAATTTTGGAATAAAGATAACTGCTATCTTCCTGCATGCAATGTTCGCATATTTGACGAAACCTTTGACGTTATTTACGATACAATTATTTGTTTAGGTTTCAACCAAATCAAGGTGATTTGCTAACCCCAAATTTCATTCAACGGTCCATTGCTGATAGAAGTGGAAAGGACAGTTGGATACAAATACAAAAAAAAAAAATTTTAAGACCTTTTGAAGAAAAATGTGTTTATTTTTTTTTTTGGATTAATCATGCTGCATATTGTGTGAACATATCCAATATGATTTTATTATATTTTGATGCAAGATTGCGACTGTAAAATTTGAAACCTGTTCATTTGCTCAATGGGCACTTTGTACCTCCTCCTGGTATGCCATAATACACAATTTTCTGAAAACTTAGTTTGAAACAAAGCTTTCGTGGATCTCATGGAATCCCTTCTAACTTGATCTATTAACTCCTCAAAGCACTCACAATGGTTATTTTTAGTTAAAAATGGGACAAGAATTTGGGAAATAACTTTTTGAAGACATTAGTGCTATCTCCCAATATATGCTTTCATACATTATTTTGCTGTAGTGAATATATTCTCTTGCTTTCTCCTATTGATACCATTTCATTCGCTCATAGATATTTTCTTCATGCAGGATTTCTGGAATACCAGAGTCTTCATTCATAGCAGATTCATAAAACTCATTTTCAAAAGTTAGTAAATGTGTACATGTAGAACTATTGTTATTCATACATTCATCACTCGACAAGGTCTCATGGTTTTTCGGAGAATGCAATTTTAATAGATTGATAAACTTTTGAAACAAGGTCTACATTTTCATATACCTGACATAGAAGTAAGTATACAGTGCGTATCTAAATGATAGGTCCACCCGTGTTGTTCAAATTTTGGCTCTTAATTGAGAACAAGAATCACCTTTTTGGTAGAGATAATTTATCAGTAATTGTTATAACTATTTATGATGAAATTTCTTTAAAACAAATAATTCCTTTTTATTATACGCAAATTTGTATTTTTAGACAGTTTTGAAAAGATAGGTCCATCTTCAGAAGTTTTGCATCAATCACATTTATTTCCAAAATATTTGCATGAATATTGTTGCTCAGATTGGATTATGCTGGCTGCTGTGAAGGTATTTAAACAGATTTGGCCACGTTGTAATAAAAAAAAATAGGGCACTGTTGCAGTCAATTTAGTTTACATAAAGAGGTAAGCAGCTCTGAAATTGACAAAAAAGCACAAAGAAAAGAGTTTGGAATTCGTACAAGTGATATCCTGAAAACAAGATTTGCATCGTGTGATATTCAGTGAGGTAAAGTAATTCAACCTGAATGGTCTAAATGACTGGCAGTATTACTGGCATGAGCTGCATATTGATAGACATATTTTCGAAGAGACAAGCTGGTGGTGGTTCTGCTATGGTATGGGCTGGGTTTGGAGGTGCAGGAAAAACTGATATAGCATTCGTTAGCGTGTAGTTTATAATATAATACTATAGCATACAATACAACATTTTTTACCAACATAAATTCGTTTTTACTGGTGGACCTATCATTTTGACACGCACTGTAGTAACAGAAGTTTAATGAGTAGGATCACAATAAGTAAGATACGTCTGTAACTGAATGTGATACGTCTGTTACAGATAGGAAAATGCTATGTCTGTTATGGGAGAAAAAGGCCTTTAATGTAAGATTTTTTCTGATAGGTTACTATAACAATAGGATGTCCGTGAAGTTCAAAAATTGAGTAGACAAATTAACTACAATAAGAGCATGTTTCAGAAAGTGAAAAAATAACAAATTTGTGTAACAGACGTGTATCAAAATTTAATGGGATTTTCAAGTAATGCATTTAAGCAATTAATAATGCGTGAAGATATTTTAGCCTCCTTTTTATTTCAGTTCAAACATTGGTATAATGTAAAACCAGTTGAAAAAATCCTCTAACCTAATTAGCTTTTTATCAATCAGAGATTGAAAAATGTCAAATTACTCCATTTATATATTTCTCTTATGCCCCTCACATACCAAACAAATTTCCTCCCAAAAAGCGAACATCAAGCACATTTTGTTTTTTCAGGGATCTCATTACAACAAAGGTGACTTCAATTGCCATCTTCTCAAAATTTCCAAACTCCACAAAGACTGGGAAAACATATTAAGCTGATGAATGAAGAGGTAAAAGCTGTTTTGAGGACAGAAATCATATGTTTTGGTCCAATTACATATCGCTTCTCGAACAACTATTGCTCATGTTTAAATCAAAACATGACTTTTTGCTTTACACTTTTTAATTAATTGGAATATTCTATTGTAATTAGTGTTTGAGATTTAGATTTTCTTAATTTTGTGACATTTTATTGCGATTACAGGTGATTAAATTAAATAACAGTTTACCTGTGTGAAATATAGTCAAATTTTTAGTAATGTTGCCAATTATTGTAAAATAAAAGATTGCAAAGAGAGATCAAAATAGTTTTCAAAACCATTGAAATTTTTACACCTTGTTTTACTGATCAAATGACACATTTTGACATATCTAGCTGGTTGAAATTCAAAAAAAAAAAGTCATTTTTCACTCTGAAATAGAGCGCATGCAACTGCATATGCATAGTATAGTACAGAGTTATGAAAAATTCCCTCAGAACATGAAAAGGAGCCTTTTTTCATTACTTACCAGGAAAGTACCCGATCATGGAACAATGAATTTTTTTTAATGAGTACCAATAGAAAGAGCATTGTAAAACATGTTTCTGGACCCATGCGTTTTTGCCCTCGCGCCCCCGTTATCGAAATATAAGGTCCTAAAGTCTGCTGAATTTTTTTGAAAAATCGCCAATTTTAGCGATTATAATGAAATCGGGAAGCTGCGGCGCGAATTCGCTATTTGCGTCTAACGAAAAACTTGATTCCCATTTTTGGTCATCTGCGAAGCTTGTGAAAGATGGCTTCTCAATAATCTTTTACTTTTGCTTGTGTTTGTTAAGTAAAAAGCTACTATAAAGCCTATGACGTGAAAAACAGAGAGTTTTTTAAAGAGGAAAAAGAAGTTTCAACAACATCAAAATCAAATTTTATCTTAATATTTGCGATAAAAGCACGTCCCTTGTTCAAGGGGCCCAGGAGGTGACAACGGAGCCTCCTGTTTTTTTTTTTTTTTAGTGTATGTGCTATTCTGTAGTATGAGGGGGGGGTGATATTTGGTTTTTAATTGTAAAAAATGCAAATATAAAAATATTTTCTCAGGAGGGGGAGGAGGGAGGTTTTTTTTTTGAACTGCTCAAAATTTACTGAAAATTTGTTCAAATAAAAAAATCAAACAGGGGTGAGGTTTTTTCTCTGTGATATTTTGAGAAAAAAAATGTTCACTTGAATCGGATTTATTCCCTCAAAAGTTATGAGAGAGGATACGGAAAAAAATCGAAAATTCAAAATTGAATGAAATATTATTCGAATCAAAGAGTCACATTTGGGAGTGTGCTGTCCTCGCTGAGATGTTTCGATCAAAAAAAAAAAATCGAATTAAGACTATGCACTCAAAAGTTATTGCGAGAGGAGGGGGGGCAGAACGGACCAATAGATAGATTGACAGGTACACAGTTTCTGCAGCTCTAAACCCAACTTTCCTATTTTAAATTTCTCTGTGTGTATTTAGTAATTTTTATTAAGTTGTGCTTTTTTGACTTAATTGTTTTGAACGTTTTTTTTTTTTTTTCAATGCATCACTCCTTCTTTCATGATTTTTTCACCAATTTTTTACTTTTTCAGAAAAGTAAGCTAAAACTTGTATTGATTTACAATTTTGTTAGTCTTTTCCTACCCGTTGAACATAAAGCAGAACTAGTAAACAATATTCCAGTGTTTTTAAACAGTACGAAAGCAACATGCAATATTTTTTACATTTACGTTACAGATACTTTTTGCAACAGTGACCAATTTTGTTTGAACAGCAGGGGTTTTTACAATGAACATCGAATCTATTAGTATTTTTTAAGAATGAAACTAACTATTTCCCTCTACCTTTGATGTAATTTCCAACATGGAGATAATTTTGCAGCTAGGGACATTTACTATTCGTTTTCGTTTTAAAATTTTTATTTATTTTATCTCGATTTCAAATAAAAAAATAAAATGTTTTTGCTAACAGTGGGTAGATAGTGAAACTTCTTGTATCGATTTATTTTTTGTTTGAAATAAGAACTGATATCATGATCCATGACAATTTAATTTCTATATAAAGACTATCTATTTCATTCATACTTATTTATATTAATTATCCTGAATTATTAAGAAACACATACAATATATTTTAACTTATAACAGTTAACACATTAGGGGCTGTCATTCACTGCTTTATGCATATAACTTAGTTTAGCAAAAAAAAATTAAAATAACTAACATTCTAAAATGTATTGTTATCATGCGTAAAAAGATAAAACTTTAACTTCATTGTAAAGTTTTCGCTCTTCTGGATAAAGCTCTCTGCTTTCCATATCATAGTGTTTATAATCATTCTATATTTTAGCTCACACAAGTAAAGGGTTAACGTAAAACATCTTTTACTTTCTTTGTAAATGACCAAACATGGAAATGATGCAATGCCTAGCAAGCGGTAAATGGGGAAATTGGGAGGTATCTTCAATTTCTTGCCAAGTCTTCAAATTTGGCGACTTTTCAGCTGACTTTAGGACCCCTTATCTCTAAAACGAGGGGACGAGGGCACTTGATCTTTGGGTCAAAAATATGTCGTAGTATGCTCTTTTGAATGGTACCATTTTAAACTTTTTTCATTATTACTTAAGTCAAGTACTTTCCTGGTTAGATCCATTCCCTTCCTTTAAATTTGGGAGTTTCTTATGACTCCGAAACAAGTAACCAATTTTAAGCGCCAATTTATGATAGATATTGTGGACTTTATGTGCGTACAAAATATTGATCAAGCAAAATTTCATTAGTAATTATTTCAACAGGAAGTCTCAGATAGTTTCATTGGCAAAAATAAGTAGCTAAATACTGATTCTTTCTCTGAAGTAGTTTTTTGAAAAAAATAATTTGGTTGTATTTTTTAAATAATTGCTTTATAAAAAGAAACCCAGTTATTCTATATATATATAACACAGTTTACAGGAAATATTGTATAACAATTTCTGCGATGCTCTATGGCTTCCTATAAATGCAGCTCATAACATTGCCTGTATTTTTTTTTTCTTTTTTTAAAATATATTTTACAAAAATTTGAGCATTGATATTAGTTGTAACGTGTTAAAGAGTTGAAACAAAATAATTCAATTCATTTTTCCAATGGTACATTGTCATGAAATTAGATAGTGACTAACTTAATTGTTATGTTTGCTATTATTCAGCATTGATGCTCAACTTTGGTTACTTATAGAAGCAACTGTGATCAATTTAGTCAGGGCTGAGAACTGGAAATGCTGCACTTAATTCACATTTAACTTTTTAGCAGAAAGTAATTGCTATTTTTTTAATGATACATTACCTCTTGAGCACAAACTTTATACTGTTGAAAACTTAGCAAATCTTCAAGGAGCTGTTTCCGCTCTTGCGCTTTAATCTCGATGCTCTTTCGAAGATTCAGAATCTGGTTCCGTCGATTATGTATACTGAAATAAAAGAGCAAATATACATAAATGTTTAAAAATCATTTTAAGTTATTCAATATAAAAAGCTTTTTTTTTAAGGAAAAAAAACCCTCAAAATCTTGAATATAATTTTAAATGCAAATTAAGAAACAACAGTTAATTGATCTTTTTTTTTTTCATTTTTGGCATTAGTTCCATGCACAATGCCACGCTGTTCGGAGCTCTCTGATTTTGAGAAACGTATAATTGTCAGGTATCCTAAAAATAGCTGATCTTTAAGGCACATATCTAGAGAGCTAAATTACACAAAATTGACAATGGCCTATCTGACTAAGAAGTGGAAGGTGAGAGGTGATTGTCAGAATGTGCTTTGAGTAGGAAGACTAACGAAACTGGGAGATAGAGACTGACTGGAGTTGTATAGAAAAAGCCGGATAAACTGCCCACAGCTGATTGCTTACATACTCTAGGGTTTCAACAGGCATCCTGGAATGTAGTTTAAGTTAATACCATCTGTAAGGAAGCACATCTGCTTAGTTTTCATGGTCGTGCTGCTGCCCGTAAGCTTTCAATCAAAAAGTCCAATTGTACTACTCGGTTAATCTGGTGCAAGGCACATTAAAATTGGACCATAGATCAGTGAAAAGAGGTTCTTTGGAGCGACGCATCAAGATTCACCCTCTACCATTTAGATAGTGCCTGGGTCCATCATATGTCTGGAGAATGTCTCCTGCCAGAATGCACTGTGTCAACAGTGAAGTTCGGTGGAGGTGGAATTATGGTCTGGTATGTTTCTCCTAGTTAAAATAGGGATGCTTGGTCTCCATTCATGGTAACGTCAATCCTGATGTCTACTGCACTATTTTAGATGACAATGTGCTTCCTACATTATGGCAGTTTTACTGGGTATTTACGGGGCAGTTACTACCAGGACGACAATTCCAGCTGTTGCTGTCATGTCATCAAGGCTTGGTATGGTGCCAATGGGGTTAATCAAATGGACTGCCCTTCCCAGAGCCCACATCTAAATCCCATTGAGAACCTCTGGAATGAGTTGAATCAGCGAGTTAAGATGTGCAGTACATGTAAAAAACTGGTGAAGGAACTTAAATGTCTTTGCCAAGCCGAGTGCAAGAAAATATGACTGGCCGTCACGCAAGGACGTGCGGAAAGTATGTTTTGAAAGGTTTACACTGTAATTATCTCTGGAAGAGGCACTACCAACTATTGATTTTGAATAAAGTTTGTTTTTCTTTTCTTTCACAGGTGTCCAAATACTTATTGGTAGATTGTGTAGTACCATATTATTAGTTACACGTGCACTGAAACTAATTTTGCTTACTTTTACTTCGTTATTACAAACATGCATTTGAAAATGTGGTGTTTTTTCAGATTGTAATGAAGAACTTCCAAAAATAAAAACAAAATTTATTGAATCTTTAGTAAAGAAAATGCAATAGTGTAGCGGATGTTAAAAATGAAATAGTTTTATCTTACTATTCTTCTTCAGGGTGCCCAGCTACAATTAAACTTTCAGCCATCTGATTAAATGCTTCATATCTGCTGCCTTGAACTTGAAATGTATCCATAAATGCCTCATGGTGCTTCATTAAAATTTCCACATCCCCTAATGTTTCCTGGAATGATTTTTTTTACATTAACTCAGTAATTTACAACTTGTTTCAATTATCATTGACGTATATAATATTTCCCTTTTTCTTAAATGCCTTCTCTATATTTTGATGTAGTTAGATTTTGTTTGATTCAAAATATACCATTAATTATTAACTCATCTTAAAGGATGCAGCACAGATCAATTATGCAGGGAAAATATTTGCTAAAATTTTGCAAATTTCAAATGCTCCAAGAGTGCTTCTGATTAAAATGCATAGTCCAAAAACTAGCTTTCTTTTCCAATCTCCAATCGTGCTGCATAAATGTCATACAAACAATAAGCAGTTCCCGTGTGCACAGATTTTTTTTTAATTAGTGACATATCTGATAACTAGATTATTTTGCTACGCATACAGTTATAAGTATTTTTAGTGATATGACAATGCAATGAAATATCCACTAATAAATGTGCTTAAAATATTGCTATATATGTTCATTTTATCACATATAAAAAATTTAAAGTTTATTTCAGTTATTTAATTTATCAGCACTTTTTTTCATTTCACTTATATTTATTCATTTACTTGATTACTTACTTTGTATTTCTTGATTAAATAGTATTTGTCATTAAAATCCTTTTCTTAATTTTAAGAACTTGTAAACTGGTAAAATTTGCCATTGAGCTTGTTGTACAACTAAACTGTTTGTAAAATTCAGTCCTGACAACCTGACAATTCAGTAAAGGATGGTGGGCCAAAATGGGACAAAAAACTTGCTATTTTTAAACTTATTTCATTGCACTCTATTTAGCAAGAAACATATCAGAAACTACATTTTAGTAGATATTATGAAATCCATCAATTTCTCATCTCATGTTTGGGAAAACAAGAATTTTATTGAATATTATAAATAAAGAACATATTGTATTGTGGCCCAGGGGTGACCTACTTCCAGAAAAGTAAAGTTACAGGCACTTATAATAAAAAAAGTTTATGTAATTCATGAGCTAGTAGCTATGAGCAACATGGAATTTTGGGTAACAATTAGATTCTGTTCATCATATACAAGAGGCAAAAATTATTTGTAAATGCTATTTGTATTTATGAACTTCCAATGTTTCATTATAGGCACCCTCCCACTACCATAGGTTTACACCTTATAAAACCATTTTTTTTTTTAACTTAATTGTGGTTACTCACTGCTAAATCTGCAGTTTGGAGCAAGGAATCTTGTCCAGAAGCCATACTTTGCAGCTGATTTGCTTCTCTGTTGAATATTTGCAGATCCAAGGTTTGCTGAAGCCAGGTTTTTTTTTCTTCCCATAAGCTATGTACTGAGTTTCTAGCTTCTTGAAGTTGTTCCAACAGAGGAATAATTTCAGGTTCTTTAGCTGAAACCATTTCTCCAAGTCTTTTCACTTCTTGAAATCTATAAGTTCAAAACAAGAGATTTTTTTTTTTTTTTTTTTTTGTCTAAAACAAAGTTTTTCCTTTCTTTGTTTTACAGATCATATAAATCAGAATTAAAACTGCAAAATTTATTAAAAAAATCATCAAAAACTTTACTTTATTATATTATTTTATTTACTTAAATGCATTATTTTATCTTTTTAATTAGTCAATTATTTGAACTCCTACTAGCACTAGCTTGAAATTTGACTGATTTCAAGACTTGAATTGATTTCTCTGGAGCATTTTATATTCAAACTAAAACTAGTAGTCAACCGATTATTTTAAAAATGTATGATGGGGTAATTTTGATGCTTTATCCAACCATGCAATACATTCGAATATCATTTCTGAATCAACCTTAGCGGCCTTAATGTCAAAGTTCAAAGTATTGATCAAGCATTTTTGCTCAGTTCAAGTATAACTAGCAGGAAATGAACTGAAACATTTGTTTGATCTATGTACTTTTTTGGGTCAGTTTTGAATGGACTATTTGTTGCCGGAAGAAATCAAATGAAAATGGGTAACTCCTAGAACACATCTTTAAGTGAATCATGGGAGGGAAGTGTCAAATCCGTCTAAACCCATTTAAAAGACAGGTGATTATAATTAACACTAGAAGATCTTATGACCATAGTAATGAAAAAAGATGTGGAGAGAGTATTAAATTCTACACCATTAACACCCTTATAATCAAATGCATATGATATTAACTCACTGATTCTATGGTATATTTAGCGTTCACCAAAAACCTATCCCAGATGAGCAAAGAATCATACAAACTAGATAATAGGATATCTATATCACAAACAATAAAAACAACTCAAAATCTATTGTTCTGGCTTAGGGATAAAATCTTGCTGTATGTTACTGATATTTTAAGAATTCCAATAATTGAACATCCTAAAGCAGAGGGAATTTTTTTTTTGGATATTCTAGCTAGAGTTAGGCAATAGACTGCAAAGGATGAAGTACAAGACTCTTTCATAGGCATTAGAGATGAGCCGGGCTCGACTCGAGCCCGAAAGCCCGAGCCCGAACCCGAGACGGACTCGGGCCCTATAACTTCAAGCAACTTTCGGGCTCGGACGGGCTCGGGCTCGATCTCATATTAAGATAGTCAGTTTTTATACAAATACAACGTTCATGGAATAAAATATTGGGGTACTTAAAGAGCGTGAGAACAGTTTTTCTTAATGGCAACAATAATAATAATAAATATTCAAAAAGATAGCACCCACTTATAATATATTGCGATTGCTATTATGATATACCATATGGCAGTGCATCCCAAGTGGAAATTAAAAATATATATTGATGTTTGATACACTCGGGCTTGGGCGGGCTCGGGCCTTCAAAAGTGAGCCCGAACTCATCTCTAATAGGCATTATGCACCATCCAGGCATAACAAGCATGATGATGTAAGTCAGAGTATAGGTTAAATCAAAGAAGTCATCGAAGGGAAGGACAAAGTTTTCAGAGCCATAGTATAAAAACTAAAGGGTAAGTTTAAAATAGCAATGCACGGGATAAGTATGTAGCCAATTGAAAATTGGAGAAAACAATACTTCACTGAGCTGTAATATTTTAATAAAGAAGTTTATTCTTCTGTTTGAATTTAAAATGCACTTCAAATCTTGTCTATGTTGATGCTTCATAGTATGACCATATTTTTACGTTGCATGTATTCCATATTTAATTGATGTTTTATAGCACTTCAAATCTTATTGTAGTAGTTTGTTTCTTGTTGAAATACGTATACATCAATATCAGACAAAATGTTACTCAAAATACAGAACTATCAACTTTGATGCAACTTAACACCCTTTTGAGCGGTGAAGCAAAAGTCTTTCCATTAAAAAATTCAATAGTTGATCTACAGTGGACCTGTCAAGCATTCATTTCATCATTGCTATGCAGTTTTTGCCTTATGCAATTATGAATGGCTTCTATTATATAATATGTTCTAGCAATTGTATTTCCTTTCAGAAACCATTGCTTCCCTGTTAGCCTTACACTTCAGGCATGGAAATTGATGAAATCTAAAGCTTACCGATCTTCTTGAGCATTGATCTGTTCCATCAAATCATCATGTTCTTTAGCCACGCTTTCTGCAACGCCCATATCACTTATTTTTTCTCGCATGCTTAATTTGCGTATCATGACCTTTGACCATTCCAACTATGAAATACAAAAATATAATTTTAAAAATTATATAAATAATTAAAGTAATCAAATTGATTACAAGCAAATACATTATCTTTGGCAGCTCTAAGTGTGGAGCAAAAAATAGTTACTCTCATCAAGAAAAAGGTTAAGAAAGAGCACATGCCTAGGGCCCACTGTCAAAAGGAGGCCCAAAACTTTTGAATTTGATTTTGCATCTTTCCATTGTTTGGGGAAAAAAATAAGTTAAGAAATCTGAAAATATATAATGCACTGATCACTGGGAGATTACTTTTATATTTAAGTCCACACTAAAAGCACAGTTGAATAAAAATTAAGTCAAGTTTGCTTTCTTATCATAATTAAAATGCAGTAGTATGTTCCTACTATTGCCCTGGCATATACCTAAAAATTTCATACTTAATTTTGCAGCTAAAATATTGTTTGAGGAGAACCCAAGTTAAAGTTTTGGTCCCCATGGGATCATGATTAGGCTGTCTATAATATTACACACAGTGATGAGAAGTTATGCAATATTTTACTGCTGAACCTCTTTCACATATCAATGCAAAAGTACATAAGCAAATTTTGTAGCTGTAACCTTTCTTCTTCTTGAGCATTGCTAATTTTAATGCCTGTTACTTATTTTTTGAGGTGGTGTGTACTTTAAAAATGATTTTTTCCTTTCCAAATGAAAAAAAGTTTTTAAAACAAATATCAACATTAATTACTTAAAAGGAATTGAGCAGTATTTACTTACATGTAAGAAGCATCTTTCATGTTACTTTAGTTATTGTTTTTTATTTTAAACTTGCATTTTGTGTATAATACATCTATGTCCTGAGAGTATCTTGGATCTATTAATATTGGGTTTTGGACAGCAGCAAAAAAATAAAATTTGGAGTATGTTTTTAAATACTTAAAATTTATGCTTAGTAAATTGAGCACGAATTTTCTTTTAAGTACTGTAAAAATAAGTTTAACTGTGTAAATTTTCAATGACATTTTCAATCCATTCAGATATAGAATCATATGATTTATATTATCACAAACTTCTACTTTTAAATGGTCAAATAGATATAACTTATTACTTCCTATTAATTGGACAAAGTATCCGCAAATGTAAACAAAATTATAAATTCTTTTATAATCATGATATTTTTTTATAAACTTCAAAATAAATCTTACCAATGAATTAGCACTTCCCATGAAGATATGATAACCAGCTAATTCTTCAAGCATTTGTTTTCTTTCCTCTGTTTTGATCTATGTTAAATTAATAAGAATTCAAAACTCAGTATAAAAGCATATGTCAATTTTTAAAAATCTTACATTGCTTTTTATAATCCTGTTAAATTTTTAAAATATCTTGACAACTTTTTTTTCAACTTGTGATGTTAAATATCAGGAAAGTTCAGTTAAAAACAAGAAAAAAATATTTGCTTCTACAAAAAAACCCTGTTCTTAAATGCAAAATTCCTATCACTCGCAGAAGTTCAAGAATAATTCCTTAATTTCTCTAGAACCACATAAACACCATTCCCACTTAACCAAGTGCCTTCTATGTCATCCAGAAAAATTTAATGAAAAATGTGAGGGTAGTCATCATATTGTGGCTCTCTTGTGTATATATATATATGAGCAATTCTCTAGAAAATCCCAATTTCTTATGCAATTGCTTGGTGACTCATAGCAACCTTGGAAAAGTCTATTCCATTCAGTGGCGGATCCACCGGGAAGGGGATGAGCGCCCCCCCCCCCCCCCACACACACACACACACAAAAAAGGTTTGAAAATTCGGAAAATTTCTTGTGGAAGATCTCCCCTACCAACATCACAAAACTCTCCTCAAATTGTATTTTCAGAACCTTAATTCTAAATTTTTTAGAGAAAAGTTCCCTCTCCCTCTTGTCATCTAAGATTGTAAAAAGTTTTGCACTTTGGAAACTTCTATTTCGAAAAATTGCTGAGGGAGTTTCCTAGTACCCTTTCCTTCCTCTAACATTACCTAAGTTGCCCTGTAAAATTGCATTTTTAAGACTTCAGTTCTGAAAAATTTCCAATGGAAGACCACAGAATCTCTCTCCTTAACATCAGAAAAAAGTTCATCAGAAAGTTATCAACATCAGAAAGTTAATCAGTCAAACAATGAATGAAACAATTCATTAGATAAGTAGAACTGAAAACAGCAAAAAAAACTTTCTGACTATTTTTTTAATAATACTTTAACATTTTTAGTATGTATATAGAATTTTTTTTATATTTTAAGTTTCGATGATAAATTTATAGTTAAACAATTATTCATTCATAAAAATTCAAAAGAATTCTGAAAAAAAAATTACATAATGAATGAATGATTGCGCTTTGTATATCAATTTACACGACTGCAAATGTCTGCTGTCAAACGTTGCAAATAAAGTTCTTAGAAGACATCTAGACAATTTTACCTAAGGTTGAATCAATGGAAAGATTGAGTATGGTCATAATGTGATAAGTGTTGCTACAGACATTGGCATTGCTCACAGCATCATTCATTGACTTTGAAGAAAATTCCTAATAGTATTAATAGCTGTCCGATTGTTTGTAGTGGTTGCCCAAACTCCAAAATGGCAGCAGACGGTCAATATATTGCCTGTAGGCAAAAAAGAGCTCACAGCAGATAGCGAGGAAAATGGTAAAACACAAGTACAACAGATTAAAGAACAACTGATGTCACGTCTTACTCCAAGCAGGAAATAGCAGAGCAATGTCCGTTTGTTCAATGACCTGCACAATATGTACCTTCAATGCCCCAAGAGGTCCTTTTGTGCGGTTTCGGAAATTCCAAAATTGGGCAGCTAATCCATGGGCCTGGATTAGCTGCCCAATTTTTGCCCCCTTCTTTCCGGATGAGGGTAAATGCAGTTCTAGTAGCTATTCCAAACTCATACACATCAGATGAGATCAGAGAACAAGCAATAACACCACCTACATGATAAAAAGTTGCTGGTTTAAAGATTGTGGTGTTCTTGCTTTGAGAGGCATCATGATTTTGGTCTTAAAGAGCTTCACATCTTCAAAGGAGATAATCACTGGGACTCACTCTTATAACAAAGTTCTCTATTCTTATGTGCTTCCTTTTACAGGGGTTCCTTTAAAAGGAACTGAAGACCTATAAGTCTTCAGTTCTTTTGTAAGGCGAACAAAACTCTACCATATCTCACAGTTACTGTTGGAGAGCTGTTGGGCAATAAGAATTCTAAAAGCATAGATTACCTGGCAAGTTCTTAAGTTGTAAATCCCTTCAAGCATTTATGGAACTTTTTAGGGAGATAGTTGGCAGTAGGTAATTTATTGCCACTCAAGATTCTGGAGCTGCAATCGACACTAAAAGAGGAATGGGCAGCGATGCTTCAACAACTCACTGGTAAAATCCTTTTCAGCATCAACAGGCAATGTAAAACTTATCCAGCAGTCAGAGCAGTTCATACCATTTACTAAAAACTGGATGTTTCCTGCTGAACAGCTGCCATATCAATGTTTCGACCTAGCATTGCATTGTGCTCTGTGCTACTTTTTGAATAAAGATTATTTTTACACTTCTGATTTCTTTTTTGGGAAGAGTTGCTTATATTACCCAGGCTCATACATCTTGGGGATCCTTTGGTATTAATTTAATTGGTTTAGAAAGCTTTTGTGTAACATTACATTGAAAAAAATCTTATCATTAATTTTTGCACATCAATTTGTGTATGTGTGCATATGTATGTAAGTGAGTACGTGTATGTGGGTTAGTTTGAATCATAGACTTAGATTAAGAATTGTAATATCAAAAAATTTGGATACCTGCAAATTATTCCAATTTTCTTCCAATTCACGAACACGAAATTGTATTGTATCCTTCTGATCAGGATAGGCATTGGAAACACTGAAATAAATCCAGCCTAGTTATTCTCCTTTTAAGTTTTAACAATACGATTTTACAACCAATGAAATAAAAAAATAAAAGTCTTGAAATTATTTGATAAGTCAGAAAAGTCATAAGCGAAAATATATTTAGTAGATAATCAAGAATGTTTGACACGCTATTTCTTTCCCTTCATTGTTGTCCTGTTTTTATCAATGATTTTTGAATTGAACGTTGTTTTGAAACGAACCTAAGAAAAGAACATTAATTAATTTATGACACTTAGGAAATGAAGATAAAAAGAAAATCTGCTTTCATTCGCAAAGTACTATTAAAATTATAAGCATACTTATCCATCTCATTTGGCAATTTTTATGCACTTGGTACATAAGAGCTTGATATGCTTTGTTAGTAAACAGTTCTATACAAAGAACCATTAACTAAACATCTCAAGTCCAAAACTTCTGTCAATGGCGTTAGCATATATTTTGTTGTGATACAATAGTGACCATTGCCATTGCTCGAGTAGTTTATTTGTTTTTCAAAATTTATGAGACTGAAGACCAGGGATGAAAACAGCTCAAAGTCAAAAAAGGAAAATTACGCGGCTTAAAATTCGGATCAATTTTTCCCCCCATATTCTGCAAAATTAGTCATGCAAGATTTCCTCTTAATTTGCGCCCTGAAATCGAAAGTAAATATTTTTAAAAGCTCTTAATTGCTCATTCACTATTTATTTTTGTCTTTCACAACAATGTAGAAAAAAAAGGAGGGGGTTGCAAATTTTGATGAATTAGACAAGTGTATCTCAAGAAATAAATTCTCTCATTAATATTGCATGGTCGTTAGTAATTTTGATAAATTTTAAAGATCAAAACAATCTTCCCAATTTTTTGACAAAGATCACGAATATTTTCGCTGAACTTTCTTAATTTCTACCACCTACAAAGAAAACTGATGTTTTTGGAAGCATGCCAAAATAGAGTACATAATTCGTCGATAATTGCAGGTCATCCTTGAGATTTCAATCCTGCTGCATCCTAAAAACATTTCCATTATTTTGGAAGTTGGAAATAATTTCAACCTCTACTACTTTAAATCAACTTATTTTAAGCTTAATTTTAATAATGAGTCTATTTTTATTTTTCTTCTAAATTTGATGCAAAATTAATTTTTTGATCGCGGAAAGAAAGAAAAAATACAAAAAGCGGAAAATCGCGGATCCGCGGAAGATTTTCATCTCTGGAAGACAAAAAAATTCCAATGAACTATAATCAAGAGCTTATGATTTTAAATTTTCATATTAAAATCTCCTTTTTGTATCAGTTCAACGTTCAAAAGTAATTGCCAGAGAATATAAAAATATATTATTTAAGTTATATTTAAAAGACCAAGTTTTGACCAATCAGTTTTTAGAAAATTGCTTCCTGTAATAGTTTAGAGTCTTTATTAGCTTAAGAGGATTCAGTAGATGTCATTTCACTTTTGTTCATTAATAGTTATTGCAAAAATACATAAACCTAAACTGGGACCTTTTAGTCTTTTTCCTATGCTAAAAAAATAGAACAAATTTATCTCTGAAATAAAATAAAGTTATAAAATATTCTGAAGTAAAGTTTTTTTTGTTCTTTTTTTTCTCAACTTATAGTTTGAATTACATAAAATTTGTAAGATTTTTAGCTCATGAAATTACTAATACTTTTTGCAAAAGTTACAGCGCATGAAAATAAGTACTTTTTCCATTAGAAATCTTTCATCCCCTTAATGAATGTCAATATAAAATGTAGAAAAGTTTTTTCTTTGGTTATATTTGGCATTTAGAACATTTTTTAAAAGGCTAAATGCATATAGCATAATAAAGACAAGCCTTCAATGCATGTTGACAGTTTTAAAAAGTACAAAAAATGAGAATCTAGAAACACTATACTGCTGTGCTTCACACAAAAGGGGTGTCTGCACTTTTTTACAAAATTGAGTTATCGCCACCAGGTTGCTCTTTGTACTGTATTTTAGTCATATGCAATATTATATGGGCATTTGAGAACGGGAAACATTTTTTAAAAAAATCTGAAAAAGTTTCATCTGAAGTAAATACATGGGGACGCAAAACTTTAAAGAGTAATATCTCAGTTTGAGCTCGACTGCAGATACCACTTTTGCGCTTAGCACGGCAGTATAGTCATTCATTTCAGAAATTATGTTAATTGTATTTTAAATTACTTGATTTTCTTGTAGACTTCATTGAATAAGATCCAATCCATTTATTTTTTCGCCTATTCCTGTATTTTTTAAGAATCAATAAAATATTTTTGAGCCCATATTTTTTCCCTTACAGTTCTTTCTGACTACTTCAATGAGATAAAATGTTTTTAGAGAAAAACTTCCTTACTTTTCAGCTATAATAATAGCTTGCTTCACCCTTTCTTCAGCTGGAACAAGATCTCTTTCAAGTGCCTAAGTGTGCAAGAAAGAGCTAAGGTTTAAAATGGTGATAAAATAAGAATTATGTAATATGAACACACACATACAGAGATCAAGCGAATTGGAAACAAAAAGAAAATATTCATTTCAAATAAGATTCTTACTTCCTGTCTTCTTCGAAGAAGATCAAAACTAGTAATATCGTCTACAACTTCAGGACTATCCATTCTGGCCTTATCAACAAGCCATGCACTTGCTTCATCACACATTCTCTGAGCCAAAAGCAAGCTAATAAAAATTATTAATGAATATATAAGCTATGGATTAATGAAGTACAATCAAAATTTAACATTGTTACATAAAAAATAAAATGTACAAATATGCACTTTTCATTTGAATAACCACAAATACTCAAATAACATAAAATATTAAACTCAACTATATATATATTGAATTTAATACTACTAACTATTTTAAAAATGCAACTTTTTTAACTTACCTTGTAAAACCTTTCAAATTTCTTTCTTTCAAATTTGTTAGCTCATTTAAGTGTTGCCATCTGTAATGAACAATCAAAAGATGAAAGAATTGTTTGAATGGATGGTTAAATTTCAATCTCTCTTATAATCAAACATACCTTCTTTGAACATCATCAAACATTATCATGACTGTTTGTTCTTGATCAAAATTCTCTGCTTGTAACTTCTCAGCTAAGCATTTTAGTTCATCAAACATTACCCCACGTGCAGCCAAGTCAGTAATAAATTCCTACAAAGCAAAAACTTTTAATGATTACTAAAAGTAATTATTTGCTTGCAGATGAATTTTTCTGTTTTCATGAAAATGCACATTAATTAAGATTTTGAATGATCTATTGAATGTTGTTCATTTTGATGCCTAGACCTTAAATACTTATTTCTCCTACAGTTATAAAATTACGCTGTAATGTTTTTTTTTTAGTTTGAAATCCAAGCACCTGCTATTTTCTATAAGTCAAAAGAAAACTTCCTACGAAAAATATATTCATTGGCAAAAAAAAAATGGTAGGTTTGTCTGATGTCAAATAAAAAGTACAGACTAGATTCAGTTACACCAAAAGAACAGTCTAAGGGTGTTATTCATTTACAACATTGCAAACTTTTTTCGGCTACAACTCATGTTATTGCTAAGTTAATGAATAATAATATTCAAACAAAGAATTAAAAAATAACAAATGTACAAAAACAAATTTGATATGAGTATTTCACAGAAATATTTAAGCTGTAGTTGATACAATTGGTTCACCAGTTGACTTTTCACTAGTTGGTAAATCATCTAATTTCATACATGTTCATTTTGCCAGACCAATAATATAGGTTTACTTACAGTCTAGCTTTCTATAGAATATGTTAATGATTGATTATATGTTTCGTAGTTTTTGTTGTATTATTTTAACTAAATAAAATAAAACATCACTCTCTTTACTTAATTTGTAAGTTTTCTAGATACCCCTTACCCTTCTGACTTTATTTGAAACATTATCAATGTATCACTCATTAGTTCATTATTAGTTTTTAAGCTTCTCATTGTATAACTTAATACTCTCTCTAGCTTGTAAAGTTTTAATGTGTCATGCATTGCTTTCCTTTAGTTCACAAGATTAAAATTACATCAATCCCAATCAGGTTGTCTACTTTATAAAGTTTCATTGAACATGATGTAATTTTACCTCAAATGATTTTTCCACTGCTTCAGCATCATTTCCAAACTCACTCGTATCCATAATTCTCTCCTAAGTGAGATTTTAAAAAAATGTATCTCATTTATAATTTTACTTATCATCAAACTGCATCAAATGTAGGGAAGGGAATTTAAGTTACCTTTTCTCGCATCCAATCTTCCATCTCTTCACAGCAATTCTTAAAACGGAAATACATACAGGATTGCTGCAGTCGTTTATTCCTTTCCTAAAGTTATGAAAAAGATTATCAGATCTGAGGGATATCATCGCAAAATATTTTGCTTTTGCAAAACTTAAAGTCTTTTACAATGGGAATGAATTTATCAACAATAGTAATAGAAATAACAATAATAAAATTGAAAAAAAATTTGTTGCTCTGAACTATTAAAGGATTTAAACATGCATAGCTAATACATTTTAATGAATTAACTTAAAAAATAATTGTTTGTGCAAGTTTCATACATGCAGTACAAAAGATTTATAAAATCAATTTGATGAAATACATAACAAATACCAGAAAACAACAGGTAAAATACATATGACTAGTTGTAAGTCACCTCAACAATGCAACAACATTCAACTTGGTAAACTAGGTAAACCTTTAATTTTGACACCCAGGGTGTGTAGTTTAAAACATGTGAATTGCTGTTATTTAATACATGCAAAATGGTTATCATGACTTGATGAGGGAACTAGAACTCCTAATTGAAGTAAGAACTCAGCTTAAATTTGAAAACTTTTTTGGTATGTCAATTTAATAGATATTGTAAATAGATGCCTAGTTGAATTATTGCTCAAAAATCTGAGAGTTTATGGAGGAAGGCGCCCATTTTATACTTTGAGGTAAATAAGAATGCTTTCTGGGAGAATGTGACTTTTATAAATAAATAAGAAATCAAAAGTTTTGAATTAGAACTGAACTTTGCCCATTGAATTATGAAGCTAGATATTGGGCTAAAGTAATTAGCAACTTTCTGCCATTAATTTAAGCACTGGTCTGATAGAATTTTGATTAAGGTTCTCTATCTAAAAGAATGATTGGCAGTATTTTGGTATGTAACTGGAATCAGAGTTACAATACTGATTGAAGAAGTTTCTCTAATCTTGCATATCAGCCAAAATAAAATTCAGATTTTCAAGAACAGCTCTACACCTATATCTATGACCAAACTATATCATTCCACATGTCAATTTATGTTTCAATAGACTTCCCATATCAGTGGTTGGAAAAACTACATATTTTTCGTAGCGAACTACAACTACAACTACTTTTTTTTTAATGTAGCGAGCTACACTACTTTTGAAATGTAGTTGCTACTTCGCTACTTTTTAAAAAATAAATAAATAAACAGAATACACTGTTTGAGAATCGACCGAAAAAATTCGAAAAGTGGTTTACATTAATAAATTTCCTCATTTGAATATAAATAGAAATAGAAATTGTCTTTGCATTTATTTGTTACTTTTCCTTTTTGTTCCTTTTTTTTTGCTAAAATTTGTACTTTTTAGAATTTTTAAAAAAATTTTTACGAATATTCGCCACAAGAACCACCTTGTTTTTTTCCTTCGTTCTCTTTTTTTTTTCCATTTATTTATTTATTTTTTTAATTTAAAAGTAGTTTTCAGAAATTGCTACAAACTACTATTTTTTTTTTTTTTTTTGCAGCGCGCTACTCACTACTCTACTTTTTTCAAAAAGTACTGCGCTACACTACAAACTACTAAAAGCTACTACAGTATTAGCTACTACAGTAGTTTCGCTACTTGTAGCGCGCTACTTCCGACCACTGTCCCATATGCAGTATCACAGACAAAGACCTGTGGGCAGAATCTGAGTCACACTGATATTTTTCAACATCATCGTGATCATGGTTATACTTATTAAAGAACTTTTGACGTGTTTCTGAAATCAATTTTGAGAAAACTAACAAGCGGTACCCAAAGTTTTTAATAACTAATTAAAATTACCTAATTTATGTTTAACAGTTTCTGTACAGCAGCTAAAATTCTAAAGAATAATGCTCTGCAAAGTGGTGATCAATATTACCATCAGCTTGGGCAAAAATAGTTTCTAAGGAGTTTTTTCAAATGAAAGTGCACAAAAGGTATCGAATGATTAAAACAGTACCAAAAATTAACTCCCATAACATAAAATATTTTCTCCCATAACATATTTGACACTTCATAATAAAAAGCAGAACAGATGTGCATCATCTGTCTCGCTAAAGATCTGCAAGAAAAATTTTTAATATGGCACAGAAATAAATTTTTCACCTTCAACCACAGATTTTACCTATAGCATACTTTGACTTTAAGTTAAGTACATGGCTAATACAGATGATGATTTTGCATCATTTTGACTGACTGACTAAAGAAAATGTACTGACCTGGGACTTTACTTGGAGTTCTGCATATGATTCCTCAACTTGTTCTTGAAGAAATTGAACGTATTGTGTAGTTGATTCTGCTCTGTTTGTGTTTTCTGAAAATATAAAGTTAATGCTTCTTTTCAGAGGTTTAAAATTTAGAAAATATTACTAAAATGCAACTCAAATAATCTTTAAAATTTTCGATAAATCAATAGAACTTTTCAAAAAGAATTAAATGCATATATTTCAAGGCTTATAATTTGAAATTTTTGTTTCTCTGTTGTTAAGTAAAACAAAATTATTTAGATGAAATACACTCATGTCCACAAACTAAGAATAGTTCAGAATCAATAGAAAATCGAACTCTAAAAAGAATAAATCAACCGTAAAATGGCTAAACACATCTTCATGAATAATATGCGCAAATTACAGGAAGCATGGGTGCAAGTTTGGCCATACTTCCAAGACGGAAAATATTTGAGACCCCCCCCCCCCACATGCGTGCTCAAGGGGGGGGGAAACAAATACTTATTGATTTTACTGTGTCAAAACTGGGGGTTTAGTACTCATTTTATTTTTAGTAGTAAGATCATAGTTTTAAGTATATTCAAGCAAAAATGGGGGGGGGGGGGATTTTCGAAATTTGAGTTCTAAAACCTCATTTTAGACGATCTTTGGTGATATCAGAATAAGGTGTGGCTTATCTTAAGATCAGGTGAACTCCGGTACTCTTTCCGCGCAGTTTTTGAGAATTGAAATTTTAGACGATCTAAGATAGTGTTAGGAAAGGAAGGTTCTGAAGTAGTAACCTCGGAAGTTTTTCTAGATCACAGCTGTACTAACAAAATTATAGTACATATCTGATAACGTCAGGGGAATGGAGTGTTCGGGGACTTTCTCACTCCTTAAAATTGCAGTTTTAAAAATTTAAACTTTTTAGTGCAGTTATGAGAGAGGAGATTCGAAGGCACTCGACCAAATTTTTTTCGAAAATGATGTCTTAAAAAGCGATTGCAGGATATATCTGGTAACGTTAGGAAAAGGAATGAGGCTAAGAAACGTATCCTCGGGGATTGAAAAAGGTCCAAAATCAAAATATATTTGTGTTTCGACAATATTAGAGTGAAGGTTTTATTTAATTATTTTTTTTAGGGATCAGATTCTTGAAATTTGCTCAAATTTAATTGAAAAAGCACAAAACTAAGAATGATAGAAAAGAATGAATACAAAGGGTTGATTTAAATATTATATACGCAAATATGACATTTAACTAACTATGATCACCAAAATTTTGGTTCAAAAATGATGAAAAAAAGTTATGAGTTTTGGTAACTCACATTTCCCGACTAATGCATAATTTTGTGGCCTAAATTCCTAAATTTCGATTGCCATCTGAAATATCTGTGATAATTTTTTAGAGGGGGGGGGGAAATTTATGATCCAGCTAAACTCAACTCGGATGCAGCTGCATTGAAATTCCCGAAGGGGCGTGGCAAAATGACGATCGTGCAAGTCTTCTGTTGTGAAATATGAAACATAAGATAAGTGAAAAATAATGGCAAGCACAAAATTAGAGATATTCATGTGGTAGAATCACACAGAAAACCAAAGTGGGAGACTGTGACTGAGGTGGATGCAATCTGATTTCGAAATGCGTAAAAAATCGAGACTGACGGGTAAAGACGTGAAAAATAACCCAAACGTCAATGTTACAGGTTTGGCACAAAGCCAAACCTGTAAACATTGACAAGTTTAAGGGTGTCTTAGAGAAATCCGATTTTATGTTTCGTTTATTTTTATGTCATTGGAAAAAAAAACTGAAAGAATAAGATCGGTTTTTTTCCGTCCCGATATCAGTCTCGGTGATTTCGTCAAGACGGAAATCCATCCTGAGACGGAAGGTCTTGCACCCATGACAGGAAGCAATTGGATGACGCCAATTGTGTGTCACAATGACGATAGTGAAAGAGAGGGATTTATAAGGAATGCTGGCAATGAAGTAAAAGTGTTTGCACGCCAAGATAATGGTAAAGTGAGTAGACATTATAGCAGAGGTGGTCCTCGAGTGACAACATCGAATGAGGACCGATATTTGGCAGTTTCTGCCAAAAGAAGCAGACAGAGCACAGCGTCAGACCTATATCGTCAGCTTTCTTCAGCTACTGGGACGTCAGTTTCTAGGCAGACAGTCTACAGACGGTTAGGGCAGATTGGACTGTATGCCCATAGGCCTGTCAGAGGTGTCCCATTTACTATAAGTCGCTATCGCCTTCACTTAGCCTGGAGCATGCATTATGGACACCGCAAGAGTGGGCCTGTTACAATCAGATTCTCAGCAGATTTTAATTTGGAGAGAGCCAGGTACCCGTTACCACCAAGAAAACATCCTTGAACGACACCATTATGGTGGTGCAGGATTGCTCCTTTGGGGAGGAATTATCCTGGGTTCCAGGACACAGCTGCATGTTCAACCTGGAACCATGACAGGCCAAATCTATCGGGCCGTCATTCTGGATCAACATGTACACTTATTTCAGGGTGCCATGGGCGCAGAATTTGTGTTTATGGATGATAACGCCTATCCACACCATGCCTACATCGTGAACAAAAGCATTGAATTGAAGGATATCACCCGTATGGACACTCTCTCTCTTTCTCTCTCTCCAGCATTTTCATCAGACTTTAATCCAATAGAGCATGTGTCGGATATGCTTGGCCGGCCAGTTGCAGCCCGTCAACCACCTCCTACATGTCTATCGGAGCTTCAGAGAGCATTGTTTGTTCAGTGGTGTAAAACCCTCCAAGTACAGATTGATAACTTGATTCTGACCATGCCTAGGCGTCGCACAGACTGTATTTTGTCGTTTGGAAGACACACTATGTATTAGCTATCATAATAACTGCATAACATTGATTTTTGTGAAAATGATATTTTTTTTAATTTGCTCCAGGGAGTAAACATTGCAATTTTACTCAATAATATCAAACATGTAGCATCTTTTTTGCTATTTATCTTTTTCTTATTAAAAAGGTTTACAAATAAGAGGTATTTGTTTTGCTTCTGACTCTTTATTTGTCTAAACTTGCATTATCCTTAATTTATGGATATGAGTGTAATTTTGCTTAACAAATTTAATTTTACTATATTTTAATATTTCACAAGGGTATCATTTTGTTAATGGCTCAATAATTTCAGATTATTGGTTATTTATTAGCAATTTATTCTAGGCTTTCTAGTAAATGTTATTAAGCTCATATATATATTTATGTTAGCAATACATTTATCTACTTTGTCGGATGTCTGTGCATTCATGGGCTCACCAATTTTTGCACTGAAAAAGACGTTCCTTGTAACACCGAAACACGTGCCTGCAGCATTCCTGTGTATTTGTGCTGTTTTAACGTTGTTGTAATTGCTTTTACAGTCTAAATGGTTGTTTATATTAAGTAAAAGTCAGTTTAATACACATTAAGTGAGGATTTATTGTATTCTTCATTTTATTATACTGCATGATTTTTCATTTAATTTTACATTCAATATCATTTTTAAATGCCTATTATTACATTTATATATATTACATTTATCTATATCCATTGCTGGAATTAAGTATGCATTACTTTTCAACAATTGACCCCGTTCATCGGGAACTGATAAAGTGCAGCAGAGGCCGCAGTAAAGGTTGAAGAGCACATGGCAGCAGTACCCTATGACCTACAGTCCTGACATGGCGGACAGTTTGATTACTCTAGGGATGAGATCAAGACATTTAACCAGTTTACCGAGTGGAGTCGCACTCTATGACCAACAACTGTATTTCTTAGAATCCTAGCTATCCCAAAGAGCCTAAAATATGTTCCCTAGGCTAAACAATAGATTCAACATTGGTTTTCCTCTTCAGCAGACTTTTTCCTGTCAAGTTCGGGAATGGTAGTGTATTTTTGTAAAGGAATAAATTTTGTGGTTTGTTGCGGAGGGAGATGTTACTAATTCCCCTTTGTGGTTGCCTTCCGTTGTGTTTAACACTGTGTTGGAAGTGAACTGGATCAAGTATTTTCCACAGATCTCTTATCTTTTTTTTACTCAACAAAAAACTCGACAGATTTCTCTGAAATTGTCCATCGGTGTCCGTTTTAATGAGGAAAGATAGCGCCTTTTTGCAAGATAAGCTGTATCCGTGTCCGGTTAAATGAATGTCCGCTTTAATGAGGGGATTCTTAATGGTTTAACCCTAGAAAATGGATGGGAAAAAATAAACTGTCCGTAATGAGGGGTGTCCGCTTTGAAGGGGTGTCCGTAAGGCGAGGTTTTACTGTATTTGAAATCACAAGCTTAAATTTGTATATTATATATATATATATATATATATATATATATATATATATATATATATATATATATATATATATATATATATATATATATATATATATATATATATATATATATATATATATATATATATATACAGGGTGACAAGAAATAACTTGGACGAAGTTTCAAGCCAAATATCTGTAAATACCACTAAATTTATAATGATATTGTGATAGGAAATCGATCCCAGAAAGCTACTAAATAGGTGTAAGTAAGTTAGTTGGGATAATTATAACGATCTGCCATACGTGAATTACATAAGCAAGAAATGAAAATATGTGAAATTGTTTTACGATTGAAAGTGGCTAAGCAGATGGTCTCCTATACAATTAAAAGATTAAAAAACTCGGACACGATGGTGGCAGGTCAGAAAAAAAGGAGAAAACCCAGATAAAACACATCAAGAGACCGGAAAGTGATCAAAAAGTGAGTTTAAAGTAATCCTATGATTTCAATGAGAAAGGTTGCTAGAGGGTTGAAGATCAGTAGAGAAACTGCTCGTTCGATGGTAAAAGTTGAGCTTGATATTCTCCCTAGCAAAATGAAAGAGGTACAAAAGCTAACAACCAAGAACAAACGCACAAGACTTAAAAAAGAAGATATCTGTTGAAGCGGGCCGCAGATGATTCTATGGCAAACATTGGTCATCATAGATGAGAAACTGTTCTCAATTGAACTAGCTCAAAATAGTCATAATGATGGGGTTTGGTCAGCAGAAGCACCTGGAGCTTCTTGAGTTGTTGGCGGCGTCAACGACCCCTATCTGCATTGGTTTAGGGTGGGATATGGGCAAGTGAGAAAAACCACTTGTTTTCGCTGATCAAGGGATAAAAATTAATCAGCTGCCATACCAAAAACTCATTTTGGACGACGTTGTCTTACCTTGGTAGCAAAAGTTCTTTGAAAACCAAAGATGAACCTTCCAACAGGGTTTTGCACCTGCATACAGAGCTAAAACGCTCAAGATTGATGCAAGACACATTTTTTAAACTTCAGTGGAGCTCAAGAACAGCCCCTGTATTCCCCAGATTTGAACCCAATGGATTGGTCCATCTTGGAGACAAGGATGTATACTGAACCTCATAAAACTTTGGCTTCCCTACAAAAATCCTCATGGAAGAAAAATTATAAAATATCAATAAGTGAGTTGCGGCCTGTAGCCGAAAATTTTGTGACACGTCTAAAGCTCTGTATCAATGCTAAAGGCAGCCACTTTAAAAAACGTTTAAATCTATTAGACGAAATAATGTATTCTTACTTATTTTGAAGTTTGATTGCAATATTTTCATTAGTATTAAAGTTATAATGTATAATGTGAGTCCAAATTATTTCTTGTCACCCTATATATATATATATATATATATATATATATATATATATATACATACATACATAGATACTGCTCAAAACAATTAAAGGATATTGTAAGTTTCCTATAAAAAATGGGTTTAAACATTTTTTAACATCTTTTTTTTTTTTGCATAAAAGGGAAGAAGAGAGTTACAAATGTAAATTTTGCTCATTTCCAAACTTCATAGTATGCAAATTTTGAGTTTGATGTCCAAAATGGCTCTCTAGCGGCAGTGAATGAAATTTCACTCTCACTTTACTATAAGATAAGGCAGAAAAGACTGTTCGATGTTCTGTAAGAGCATTGTTCCAATGTGTGCCACAGGGTTCATACTCAAATTTGAAAATTAAAAGTAAGGAGTTTTGCAGGAGTTCATTTCAATTTTTAAGGACTTTCCCAGTCGAAATACTTATTTTTTAGCAACATATCTCAAAAGATTTTTTACAGCTCTTGTGATATTTATGCCATCATACAATATATAGAGTAACATACTAAATTGAAAGTCAAATATGAAGTTATTGTTACTTGAATGTTAGGAAAGAAAATCAAATTCAAGTATGGAGGGGGGGGAGAGGATTAACCATTGAAAAATATTTAAATATTTTGAGGATGAATTTAAAAGAAAAGTTTTAAAAAATTAAACAGGTTAAAAAAAAGAAAATTAGTGTTTTCTGAAAAACAAGACACTCTTTATAAATTTTGTAGCTAGAATCAGCATTAAGAAGTAATTATTAAAATAAAATTGTAATAAGCTAACTGAAAATAGTAGAGGTTAAAACAACTTCCAACTTTCTAAAGCTTTGACAATTGACACTATTAAAGTGCACAGAATTTCGTTTAATTTTTTTTTAATTAATGATTTAAAGGAAAAATAAAAATTAATTTTAATCGTTTGCCTCTTGACAAAGTATAGTAAACGTCATAAATGCGAAAAATCTTATTCCAATGGTGGATGCAAAAAGATTGCGCTTTCCATAATCGACGAATTAAAAGGGGAAAAAAGCGACACATAAAAGGATTTATTCAAGTAAAAATGTTTTAAATTAACATTTTAAAGCTCTTCGGTAAACATAATAGTGATAGCAAGAAAGTAATTGAAGCAAAATTAAATTTCATAAAGAACAGAATTTCGCTTGAAAAATTTTAATTTTCGATTTTAATAGAAATAAAAAGACATTTTACTTATTTGCTCTTTAATAAAGCCAAGAACGCACCCAAAATCCGAAAAATTCTATTTCCAAACCGGATGCAAACAGATTGCATCATTTAAAATGAAGGCGTCATAAGTATAAAAACGGCAAATAAAACAATGTACTAAAGCAAAAAAAATTAGTATGTCCTTATAATAGATCTACTTGATCCATATTATTAATAATTATCGACTTAATCGTCGAAAATTTGGAGTAAGGAAAAAAATTTCGGATGTAGACAGATAAAACCATAGCGAAAAACCCTAGATTTCCGGTATTAACGCGTGAAAAAATACCAGAATGCTGGTATAATATTCGAACACAATCTTGGGATTAGTAGAAGAAGAAAATATTCAAGGGCTTGTATTCACAGAATAAAAAATAAGGAGTTTGTAAGGAGATTATAGCAAAATTCAGGAGTTTTAAAGGCCCTTATTTGTTTTAAAAAAAGCAGGAGTTTATAAGGAGTTTGTAAGGAGCGTACGAACCCTGTACCATGTATCAACAAAGACATTTAACCAATTCAGAAGCTTCTAGAGTTGTTGGCAGACTAGAGGGAGGCCAAACACAAGCCGAGGTAGCGGAAGCCATTGGTGCTTCTCAAAGCGTAGTTTCCAGGGTCTGGAACCATTTTCTAGAGACTGAAAGTGCTGACCATACATCAGGACAAGGACGTAGCCCGGCTACAACGTCCAATGAAGACCGCTATTTAGCTTTATCGGCTTGGAGGCACCGAAATAGGAGTGCCACTCAACTGCAACGACAACTTTGCTCGGCTACTGGCAACCGTGTTTCAACACATACTGTCCGAAATCGACTCCACGTCGTTGGCATGTATGCCCGTCGACCAATGGTGTATGTCAGATTAAGTGCAAGTCACTGTTGTGCCCGTAGACAGTGGGCAATGGAGCACGTTAGTTGGGGAAGAAATGAGTGGCGCAATATAATGTTCTCTGATGAGTCCCGTTTTTCCATTCATCCTGACAATAGGCGGGTTTTCATCTGGGGGGAACGTGGCATAAGAAAAGTTCCAGCATTTGTGCGCGAAACTGTTAGATTTGATGGTGAAGGTGTGATGGTTTTCGCCGGCATTCAATTGATGGTTGAACCGACCTCCATATCTTCCGAAATGAAACTCTGACTGGTCATCGATGTAGAGATGAGATCCTCATACCTATCGTCGTCCCTTACGCTGCAGCAATTGGAGATGACTTCATTTTAATGGACAACAATTGCAGGCCACATCGTGCTAACTTGGTGAATGATTTTCTTTTTGAAGAAGAAATTGTACTTATGGAATGGCCAGCGTGTTCTCCGGATATGAACCCAAAAGAGCATGTTTGGGACTTCCTAGGAAGACGAGAGGCTGAAAGCCTATCACCTCCAGAAACTCTCCAGGCACTCGAAAGAGCTCTTCAGGAAGAGTGGGACAGAATACCCCAGCCCCTCATTAATACCCTCACTGAGTCCATGCTTCAGAGGTGTTTAACACTGCTAGCTGTCCGGGGAAACCATTCCCCCTACTAAAAGTGGTTTTCTTCAAAGGAAACCCTTTTTTAATTTGTTTTTCTCATTTTCAGAAAATGCAGTTTTTTTTCTTTCTTTTTTACCTTGTATACCCAAAAGCTGAATAAAAAGCATTTTTTCTGCCAAACTAATGCAATTTTTATCTCTTATAGCTTACTATGTGTAGTCGATAATATATCAATCAACCAAAATGGTCTTTAGGTGCAAAATCAACCCAAAATCTCAATATCCTTTAATTGTTTTGAGCAGTATATATATATATATATATATATATATATATATATATATATATACACATATATATATATATACATATGCATATATATATACATATATATATATGTGTGTGTGGGTATATATATATATATATTTCAATCATATTATAATTAGCTACCATTTCATCTTATTGTCATTCTGATTTATTTTTTTTTTGCATACTATAATTTATTTTAATTACAGTACTAATTACTTTGGCTCATTTGAAGAAATTTATCGAACTAGTATTCACGAGAAAGACAAGGTAATAACGCACAACCATTATGTCAATTATGTTAGGCTTTAAGGTTATTTTTGTGTTAAATCACAATCTAGCAAGAAAGCAACCAACAGCTATAGAGAAAAAAAAAACTTTTTTTGGCTTACTTTTTGGCAATTGAGAGCCAATCAGAGTGTTCACTTTTATACCCTAAGAAAAGAAATGCAGAGTTAGTGACTAAATAAATGTCTTGAAAAATATGGCATTTAATGAAACTTCTTACTTCCGTCCTATGAGATAAAGATTTATTAATTCTTTCAGCTTCTTTTCTCAAGTTAGAGATCTCTTTCGAATAAGCAGAAATTTCCCGCTCTGTATTGATGTGGCGGCGGAGCAAAGCCTATAATAAAAACTTCCAATTTCAAATTTCTAAAATACGAGGTCAAAAGAGATTAAAGGCTATCAGTTTCAATACACTCAATTACAGTTTTTATGGGAGGAAAAGTCAGTTAATTTTTCTTTTCTTTGCAGGAAACTATTTATTTAGTTATTCGCTCTTATATTTTATGTCCTTAATGAGCATATGTATAAGATATACATGGATAAATTTCTATAATAATTTCTTTAGTAAACATAGCTTTAATCTGATGAATTTGTAGTTTGAAGAATAATAAAATAGTTTCTTTGGTTGAAACAATATGGAACAAAACAACTTCGACTCATGCACAGCTTTATTTGTGAACATTGTAAAACATAAATTCTTTAGTTTTTGAACATATAAACATGTATTGGGAAATTTTACTATTACTTTAAGCTTGACTTTGTATGTTTACATAAATCAGTTTAATAAGTTCTTCAGCAACTGAATCAAAAGTAAAACTTTAGATAAGAGCAAAAATTTCTTACTTCACATGTTAGTTCATCAGTACCATACTCCAGGCTTTCTAGTAAATGTATTTTCTCTGATATCCATGACGAAGCATCATTTGCATCTGCATGAAACTGAAATAAGATTCTTTAAAAATAATTTATCATTTGCAGTTAATTTATTAACAAATTTATTCTCAACTCTCTTGTTATTAATATGAGTTCATTTCTTACTTAAAGAAAGTGGAGATATTCATCAACAACTTCTTTGTATCATAAATCACTTAATTTTAGAAAAATGTTCACAACTTATTTATTTATTCATTTATTTATTTGATTAATATTAAGTCTAATGGAGTACTATAACACTCTATATGCAAATTTTTGGAGCATGAAATTATATCTAATACGGCCTTATAGGATAAAAGAGTAAACTTGAATTGTTTTCAAATAAATTCTAATTTGTTGAAGGCAGCTTAAAAAATACAAATGCTAATACTTAAAATACAAAGTGTAACATAATTTTAAGTTTATTTCAAATAGTCAAAATAGAAATCATTATTTTGATTGAATATTTTTAGCTCATAGCTCAAAATTCAAAAATTGCTTTTTTAAAGGAAGACATTTTTTTTTAAGTTTCAAGTTTCTGTGTAAGAGATTTTCTTTCTTTGCTGTTTGACACTACGTTATAAAATAAATATACCACAGTAAAACTTATATCTTGTAACTAAGAGATAGTCTCCAAAATTATAATGGTGTGGATTAACAATCTCAGATTTTAATTTATTTGAGATTTATTAGAGTAATTTTAGGTCACTCTGACAAAAAAAAAAAAAAAACTCAGGCTGATTGTTATGATGTCAAGGATCATGATATGAGTAAAGACCTTTTAGGAAACATACATAATTGTCTTTAACGGTTGTTTCATTTCTCAAAAAGTTAAAGATGAAAAGCATAAATTTTGTTTTAAAACAAAATTTATTTGAGTCAAGAATATTGAAACATAATTGATTTCTGAAAAACAGTTTTTCGGTGAGTTCAAACTATGTGATTTATGTTTAAAAATACATTTCTCCTGAAAATTCATATTTCTCCTAAGAATGACAAAATAAATCTGATTTCAAGATCAATATTTAATATTCAAGCAGTGACTATGGGTCCTGACTCACTAAGTAAAACGTGCAACTTGATCTCAGTCCTCAAAACAGCATATAGCATATTATTTATTTTGAGTAGTGAGAATTTTCAGACTGTAATTGGCATACAAATCAAATGAAATTGCAAAAAACACAATGAATATTCAACAATATTTGATTCATTGATTCATATTCTCAATCATCTGCTGTCTTTTTGAAGACTTAAAATAAAGTTTGTATATATTTGCTGTTACTTAACAAGAGTTTGTAACAAGGAAGCAATATTTTTGCTAATTCTAATTTCTATTGGTTAAATAAATTGAGAAAATATTTCCGTTAACAATAATGTTTATCTGAAATGCACAGTTTGGACATTTATTTAAAGGAAATAAAATTAAAAATATTAAAAAAGAAAACTGAAATATTCTAACTTTTATTTTTCATTCTGCTCATGCAGAAAATCGTCAGCGCCCATGTTGTATGATTATGCAACATGTAATTAAACAAACACACATTACCTTGTGTATTTGTTTGGCTTTAAATGCTCTCAGCAAAACTAAATTCCTAGTGCAGTTTCGGATCAAAGAGAGACCAGGCGCCTCTATCAGGTGGTAAATGGGCGTCAAAATTATCCGTGCCATTGCCATCCACGCCTTAATGGTGGCACATGAAAGACTGGATGCATTATCGGGATAGCACTAAGTCTGCAAAAAGGATGAAGCTTCTGACGCAGTCCCATTAGAAAGGGGAAAAAAATCATTCTGCTATATTTTAAGTAAATTTTTGTCAAGTCATTTCTGTGAAATTTTTTTTAATATGAAATATCTTTCAACAAGAATTTTATTCTTCTCTTTAGTTCTGCACATCTTTTTTTTTTCTTTAATGTTTTTATAATTAGTTTCCTCTATTGTTTTCATTAACTTCCAAAATAGTTTTATAAATTTCTAATTAGATGTTTGGCTTTTTTCTCTAAATTTTAAGTCAAAATATTGGGTTTTTTGATTACAAATCTAATTTAATCTTTATATTTTTAAGTACCTTTTGCATCAATACATAATTTTCACTTCATTATTAGGACACTGTAACAAAAATGAAAGCAAATGAAGCAATTTATAACATTAATTAAATGCTATTTTAAAGGAACTAATAAAATAAATGAATAACCTGGTAAAATTCAACCACAACATCTAATATGTTGTCTTTGAGTTTCCAAGAATTCTCCAGCTCTTCTAATGCCTTATAAAGTCTCTGTTCTTGTATATCTTCAGAAACTTCTTTATGTAACTTAATTTCTAAACCTAATGCCTAAAGCAAAATTTTGGAGAAAAAAAAATATGTTAAAAATTTTTTGTTAATCATCCAATATTAAAATAAGAGTTTTTAAACTCGTTTGATAGGATTTTAAAAACTCTTATTAAGGAGTTAAGTTTTAAGTTAAGGAGTTTTTAAGCTCCTTAACTTAATGAAAATTAAAAAGAGCATTTAAATCTCCTGAATCTGCAGCTAGTTGTAACAGATGGTGCATGCAATTGTAGAGTATTACTTGGCCTCAATATTATATAAATTAATTAAATAATAATTGAAGTGAATGTAAGCTTATACAAAAGTTAACATTTACTGCTTGTTTAGCTTTATGGTCTACACTAGGTGGCCAAAAGTATCCGGACACTTTCAAAAATTTACATTTTTAGATATAACTCGAGAAATAAGAGATCAATTGTTCTTTAACTTTAGTCATAAAAAATATATTCTTCACCGAACATTTCCAAGTTGAAATTAAATTACCCTTGCATTTGGGGGACGATAAGAAGGGGGGTCGAAAGAAAAACCGCTTTTTGACCATAACTCTTTGAAAATAGGTCGGAATAAGCTATGCATTTCAGTAATTAATTAGCATACTATGTATAATTACTATACAAATTCAAATGAACGTACCACTCTTACTTCCGAAGATATGAAACATTTTTTAAAAAACGGCAATTTTATTTGAAGGGTTTTTGCTCATAACACGCAGAGTTTTTGATCAAACCTTATCAAAACTTCAGGAAAGATGACAAAATACAAGAGAAAGAACATACTAAAACGGTTTTTAAAAATATTAAAAATCCGATGAGATATGATCGTTAAAAGGAAATAATTTTTCACGGCGCATGCGCGAAAGACAGAAATTTATAACTACAAAAATATTGTAGCCTGGTGTATACTGCATCTTATAAAAAAAGTTCCAGTTGAATATCGTAAAAATTGAAAAAGATATCAGCGATCTAGTGAGCTGTAATTCATTCATTTGCAGACAATTCATAAATGGAGAGGGGTTGTTCACAAATAGTGTGGGGACAATCGAGCATATTTTTCAATGTTAAATTGTATACTGTTTAAAAATTTATATTTGGCATAGAAGTCACATTTCGCCCATTCGGCCAAAAAGACCTTATAAGTAGGTGGCCAAAAGTATCCGGACACCCCGTGAAACGTTGGTTTTGAACGATGACGAAATAACCTTTATTTTAAAAATAGCTCTTTGTGGACAGACCCTCACTATGTATGTATTGTCTGCGAATGAATGAAATACAGCTCACTAGATCGCTGATATCTTTTTCAATTTTCATGATATTCAACTGGAACTTTTTTTATAAGATGCAGTATATACCAGGCTACAATATTTTTGTAGTTATAAATTTCTGTCGTTCGCGCATGCACCGTGAAATTTTTTTTTCCTTTTAACGTTCATATCTCATCGGATTTTTAATATTTTTAAAAACCGTTTCAGTATGTTCTTTCTCTTGTATTTTGTCATCTTTCCTGAAGTTTTGATAAGGTTTGATTAAAAACTCTGCATGTTATGAGCAAAAACCCTTCAAATAAAATTGCCGTTTTTTAAAAAATGTTTCATATCTTCGGAAGTAAGAGTGGAACGCTCATTTGAATTTGTATAGTAATTATACATAGTATGCTAATTAATTACTGAAATGCATAGTTTATTCCGAGCTATTTTCAAATAGTTATGGTCAAAAAGAGGTTATTCTTTCGACCCCCCTTCTTATCGTCCCCCAAATGCAAGGGTAATTTAATTTCAAATTGGAAATGTTCGGTGAAGCCTATATTTTGTATGACTAAAGTTAAAGAACAATTGATCACTTATTTATCAAGCTATATGTAAAAATGTAATTTTTGAAAGTGTCCGGATACTTTTGGCCACCTAGTGTATCACATAGAATGATTATATCCTAAAAAAAAAATACACACAAGTAGAAATTTCTACTGCCATTAATGCTTGTATCTTTTTAAATTAACCATGGTCCCTATAGAACAATTACTTTAGCAGTCTGTAACACAGATTAAAATAATTATTACGGTCATATTAAAAACTAGTAACAGTCATGCAAGCTGAACTCAACTATTTTCAGGGAATCTACAAAACAAATTACTCAATAGTATCAAAATTCCTTAATTTTCCTTTAATATAATCTTTCAAGTACACATTCTTCATCACTAACTAGTCAACTTGAGTTGTTCGGATCAAAACCTGTTAAGTCCACTTTTTATAACAAATAATTTTATTTTAAAAAATATGCAAATATAACATGCAAATGAATCTTTTACATCTCTCATCACTGTGTCATAGATACTCTTTGAACTACTAATGCTCAGAACTTAGATTTAAAAAAATAAACAATGATCACATGTGTCCATAGCTAAAATGCTAACTTTTAATTGCTAGTAGTGCACATTAGCGTAAAAGGAACAAATATTTTACTTAATGGTAAAAATATACCTATATGATAGAAAAAAAATGAAGGAATGAGTACCAACCAGTAAAACTGTGTAGATAAAAACAACAATGTTGGTTATAAGCAAATTGTTTTAAATTATTACAAGGGGTGGGGACAAAGGATATATGTACTTAACTTAAACTATCTCGAAAAACAATAAAACCCATACCCACTTACATATTCATACATTAATTTCCTAAAGCCAAGGGGGGGGGGGTGTTAATGCCCCTCAACTGACTCACCTAAATAACATGCCTAGTTCCTTAAAAAAGAAGTACTTCAAAAACTTAAATGCAAAAAAAAATTCAATATTGGGGATTGAGAAGCATGACTATATTAAATTACATAAAAAATTACGAGGACAGCCCATAGCTAGTCGTTTACTGCACATTAAATATACAATACAATACACATTACACAAGGCGAATGAGAACTTTATTAAAACAGCTCAAATAGCTGCTTATCAGTTGATATAAACCGATTTGGTCCTTCTGAAACTCAAAATGAATTATGTTTAATGCAACCTAGTGAACTTATTCGTCATGGAATTCTTCAGTATGTACAAAATTTATTCAAACTGATTTTTTTTAAACTTTTGTAGAAAATTATATGTACCTTATGTTTCTTCTGAAGCAGCAAAGCACTTGCTAAATCTTTGCAATTCAAGTCTGAGGAACAAAACATTTGTTTCTCTGATATCCAAGCAAGCATTTCTTCCATTCTTTCCAGTTGTTCCTTATACTTATGAAGTTCTTCAAGTCTGTCTCTTCTGACCACTAAAATTTCTTGTAAGCTATACAGAAAAGTAATAAAAGATAAAATATTTTTTTATAATTTTACTCAACAGAATCAAATCTGTAGGGATTTTTTTTTTTTTTTTTGCAAAACATCTAAAATTTTCAATTTATTCATGATAAAACTACACTAAAACATTTCTTAATTCAAATAAATACAAAACACTCACACACAATTTTGTTCACGTGGTTTAACCTAGATCTCTGACCTAAGTTTTAATTTGCAAGCAATTATCAGTTTACTAGTACTTTACACATAAAAAAGAGCATTTATTATGTGTGTGTGTGTGTGTAATTTATATATTCTTGGATTTGTTTTTAAAATTTACAACTACAAACATTAATATGTATATACAATATACCTGTATGCATATATATATATAGATATATTTAATATATACATACATATACATAAATACAGAATACAGAAATACATATAATTAAAAAGGGGGGGGAATCAAAATCCCAAAAGATATAAAAATACATGAACATCAAAGCCTGTACTGAACTGTCAGCTCAAAGCCCCTAGAAACAAAACAGCACATTAATATTGAAACAGGCAAATAAAATGAAAAGATAAAAACCAAAATACAAAAGCGTAGCATTTCATCAGGGGGAAGACCACACTTTGGTTCGAAAAGGCTCTTTCTATATAACATGTGGGAGGGTCCCAAAAACATGTTATCTCCCCCGAGAGCCTTGAAAGAAACCAAGAAAACACAGAACACTCACCTTCAAACGGAAAGAACACATATATATATACATATACATACATATACATATATACATATATATAGTATATTGCACATAGTTATGCCTTAGTCCTGGCTTAATGGGCAGTAACCTTTTGCTCAATTACACCAATATTTTAACATTTTTCACAATGTTTTTTTTATTTTTATTATTATTATTTTGTTTGCTTGTTTGTTTTCAGTGTTACAAATAATTATTTTACACACACACACACACACAGCTATGGAATCAAAATAATATCGGAACAAGTAGGTTTTCCTTTTGTTGTCCTTATACTTCACACAGAAACAAATTTGAGTGTATTTGCCTGTCTTATGGAAAGACTATTAGAGCTTTTTAATTTACCTGAGAGCAGTAGAAAATTAGGATTCCCACTGAAGTATCATTCCATTTAAAATTTCTTCTCAAAAACTAATTCATATTTTCCCACGTGTAGAAATGCTTAAAGGTTTACTTTCTTTGAATGAAAAAAGGTATAAACCAATGAATTACCAGCTTATTTGCTTCACGACTAGGTCACTAAGTATATTTACTCAGGTAAAGCTCAGCAATTGATTTCAGACAGTGGATCGTTTTTTCACCAATAGCTTTAAAATGATGAGCTTGATGAAATTATGTCTTTAAAATGATCATATCTATTTTTAAAATGATCATCTTTAAAATGGTATCTTTAAAATGGTCCTGTCTTATTGTGTCTTTAAAACGATGAGCCGTCATGATAAGCTTTAAAATGAGGGGTAATCATAGAATTTGATAAAGATAAAAGAAAGGTATTGCATGGTAAAAAGAAACAAGCTAGAGAAATAAAATATAAGATAACTTTTTAAGAATATCCAAATTATTAGGCCACATAATACTAGTAACCATTCTAATATGTAAGTGAATTAGTGTGTTAACATGGCGAATATCAATTTATATCAAAAGTCAGATTATAGGTTTCAGAAAAAAAATTGGATTTGTAGCACAAATTTACTTTTTGTAAGTTTGCCTCAGTTTACTTAGTTGTATTTGAAGAACTTGAGCATCATTCATTTTATCCTGCCTTTCTATCTTTGAGTCTAAACGTTTCATAGCTTCTCCCCATGATGTTACTTGCACTTCCATAACAGCTTGTCTTTGAAGACAAGACTCTATGTCTAAAAAGTCACTCTCTGACTTTATTTCTTCCTAAAAAATAAGTATATATTAGAAAATCTTATAAAATCTAAAAAGTTACAAATATGTAGATATAAAGTTTGAACTCTCAGTGAAAACTCTGACAATTATTTATGCATGTATTTTGCAGGTATTTTCTCTTCGTTTCTTCTTCTTAATTTACCAAATATTATATTGTTTTTCAAAGAGAAAGCAAGTGGAATTCAATCATTTTAATGTAAATAAAGATACTACAAGACATGGACGTACCGTCTGGGTAGGCTGTGTGTACCCACACAGAAATCAGACCAACCTCACCTCTTCATTTGGCGACAAAAAATGCGTTGATTGGAAAAATACTGTGGCATAAAACAGTGAGAATAGCAAAAAAAATTAAGAAAAATGGAAGTTTTTCATCTTAGTTCAGTTGAAAAGCAGCAAGCGTAGCTGCTCTTCAACCTTCCTATGTGTAGTATGAAAAACGTCAACTAGCCGCACCATTTTCCCCCTTCTTGTCAGTCAATTACAGGAAAAAAAATATTTTTAATAATTTGCTAAAAATCTTGAAAAAACTGCATTTTTTTCAAACTTCAGCGCAATTGCGGCAGATCAAGAAATTAACCAATAAATTTCAAATTTTTTCTTTGCACTTTGCTCCCCCAATGGCACCTTTTCCGCAATACCCATCATCGAAATTTAAAAAAAAGTCATTTTCGGCCCACCCTAATGACCAAGGGTTATAGAAGAGAGTTGAATACTTTCGAGGTTGTGACATTTTCAAAACTCAGCTATTGGCGTTCTACTGTCTACAGGATAATTTACAAATGTACCTGTGAATTAAGGCCACCATTATTAAAGGCTAAGATAATATTGATATTAAAGTGGCCTAAGAATTAATAATAGCACGCCATATCACATACCTCAAATTGTACATAAGCATGGTAAGTTGTACATAAGGCATAGTATTGATTCCTACCGATCATTGCTTTATTTTGATGGGAAACCGCCTGCTAATTTTTTTTTCCTTCAAATTCCCCCTCCCCTCGCTCTTTTTTCATCTTTTCTGCTTTGGTGGGGTTGGGTTGACGTAACCTCTTCTTTCAGATAGTTTTGCATTAAGTATTTATTTCGCTCTAACTAGTTCATTTTCAGTAAAGTTATGGCGTATAATTAGTAGCTATACTTAAAAGAGACATCTCATAATGAGTTTCTTCTGATACAGAAGAAACTCATTATGATACATTAAAGTTAAAGTTTTAGCGTCAAACATTATAAAATATTAAGTGCTTAGATATCATAACATTAGTATCTAATTGGACTCCACAAAGTAATTTAGAGCGATTAATGTAATACAGTCGACGCTCGATATAACGACCGTCTCTGTCCTACAGAAAACGGTCTTTATAACGAGTGGTCGCTATAAGAGGTAGAACATGAGTATATTGGGATACAGTTGGGGGTTTTCTCACCGGTCGTTATATTGGGATGGTCTTTATAACGTGAGGTCGTTATAACGAGCGTCGACTGTATAAATGCTTTTGTACAATATTAGATTAAACAAATTGTACATTAAGCTAGAGCTTTTAATAAATTAATTAATTAACCAGAAGTATCAACCTTATCTGTTTAAAATCATATTTTTTAGAAATAGCATGACATCACTTGCATCACATCATTTGAAAATATTGAAAACATTTACCTGCATTTGTTTCATTTCATCTAATATAGCATCTGTTTCTTCTAAATTACTGATAACCTGTCTTAAATGAGCAAATTTTTCATCATAAGCATCAAGAAGACGTAGTACATATTTCCAATTTTCTTCTGTTTCCTGTTTCCTGTAAGAAATTATTTACCAAAGCATAAAGATACAATAAAAAAATTTGATACGCCTTGTGAGAATACAGCATAACATCAATAAATTTCCACAAAAAACATCCTTTGTTTACATAAAATCAACACAGTAGCACAATCTTTATTCATAGAAAAAGACTTTCATTAGCAAATTAAAACATGTCTTAAAATTACTGATGAATGTTGGAAGAACATAACAGCTATTTTTGCAGTATCCCAGTTACAATTAACTACAGTTGGACGTGTTTATCTCAAGCCTGCCTACATCCAAAACCTCTTTATATCAAAAATTTTCGATTCTCCTGCATTTAAACATAAATTCAATGTTTTCCCCCATGTTTATCTCAAATGAATTTTTGGGAAATGTGCCTTGAATTCCAACTACACCCTTTTTTTTTTAATTTGGTCCTCATTAATAGTAGAACTTAGAAGATAAACATTTTTTTTTTTTTTTTATATCAACAAACATATATTCCTTCAAGTGTTGTGAGATATGTTGCAAAGAGGGAAAACTATATGTACAAAAACAAGTTTTCCACATTGCATACATTGTGCATGTAGAAAATGAAGCTTTACAATACAATGTATGACTTGTATGGCAAACATATACATGTCAGAAAACTGCATTTCAAAGTAAGAATACTTAGATTATTCTATTATTGCAATCAAAATTGTTACATTTGTCTCTTAAGTATACAGTTTTAAAGATGTAGCTTATGCTAATTAATAGTATTTTCCCTAACTTTTGGAATTGCTTAAATATTTTGGGCTTGCAACTTTTCATTTTATAATAGAAGCAAAAAGCTAAAGAGAAATTGGCTTGCACAAAAACACACCGAAAACTGTTCTATAACTGACACTACTTTATTTTCTGGGAAAACAACCAGCCAAAACAACCAAAAATACCTTAAAATAGGAATCGTACGACTACAATTCATACAAATCCCATTTTAACTCTATTTCATTCACAAAACTGATGCATTAATATATATATATATATATATATATATATATATATATATATATATATATATATATATATATATATATATATGCATAGTTTTGGTGCTTAAAAAAATTGCTAAGTAAATATTAACTCCCTTAAAATTATTAAAACTATGATAAATATGCACAAATAGCAATATGAATTACAGGTACGTGCTTCAAAGTTGCTTGTAACTTTTTTGCAACAGAAAAATAGAACTAAATGCCTCTTCTTTCTGTTTGCAAAGATATCAAACTTCTTCCAAAGGGTCCTTACCATTAGACTATTATGTGCTTTTAATTGTCTCATGCAGTAAATATGTTCAAGAAGGTTTTTAAGAATCAGTTGAATTTACTCAGCAAAAGATTTACAAAGAGTTCAAAAATAGGTATGTGATACAAAATCGTACAATAAGCATTTAAAACTAAACTAACATAGAAATATGATGCATTTTCAACAGCTAGGGCTGAAAAGATGAAGGGCAGTCTCTTTTGCTCGAGATAACGAGAAATAAATCCCTTAAACTCCATCAGTGAGCATTAGGGTGGTATAAATTTGGAATGAAACAAAGTAAAAATTTACATTTGTGACAACATTATCAAGCAAGTTCAGTTTGAGTATTAATCAGGGTTGCCAGACGTCCCGGATTTCAAGGGACAGTCCCGTTTTTTGAGAAACTGTCCCGCGTCCCGGAGAACATTGATACGGGACGGCTAAAGTCCCGTATTCTAGCTAAAAGCAACATTTTACAAAACGAGACATTATTTTGAGAAAAAATAAAGTAAAACAAAAAATGTGAAATGGAGTGATAAGAAAATTAATTGAATCATAATATTTTTCTGTTCTACAGTGTAATGTTAGTTTTATGTTCAGTTTGAGCCGAAATTATTGTGATAATTCGTTTAACAAAGATGTAGTTGATTTTAAAAGTGGTGCAGCTCCGTGTAAATGAGTTTACTGTGCCTTATTATATAAAGCCATTCTTAAATGTTTCCTCAGGAAAGAAATATAAGTGTTCATCTACTATTAGTCACTGGATAGTTATCTTTTGAAATGTGCTTTGCTTCGCTCTTAATCTAAAAAAAATAACTAAATGTAATCCCATTTAGCAAACAAATACATATTTTAAAAATATGAAGATACATCGTTTTCACAATGAATAACACAAATATAAATAACGATGAGTTTTATGCAAAAAAAAAAAAAGACACAATAAAACTTTGAAAGAATTTTTCAGCAGTGAAACCAAATAGCAGATATGATTTGAAAAACAAAAATTCCCCGAAATTATGTTGATGCATTATGCCCTCCCCCCTACTTTTACCTCATTCTGATGTTGTATTATTTAATATAATTTAATGTTCTTAAGATTTCAAGACAAACAACGCATGCGGCCCGCTAATGCTCCAAGCAGTAGCTGCGTCGCGCAACGTTGCACGGGCGCTTCGCGCCATTAAAGCAGCAAAGAAAATTTCGACAAACTACTCACTGCCAAGGCGGCTCACTAATAGGCGCTTCACGTCTTTACTTTTTTCCTGCACCAAAAAACATTCGAATTAGAGATGCTTCGTGGGGTCGTCAAGGAAAACACAGATAGATGCTCAGTTTTTAATATAAGTAGATCGCTTTTCAACTAATTTACACTTCAAAAAATTACAAGTAGCTAGCGACAAAAATACTATGTATGTGGCCCGCTAATGAGTTTCATGTTTGATTTAATTAAGCCTTCATTCAAAATTCTCATTGTCATTATTATTACTGTTTCATAGCAACCACGTTTTGTAACAAAGGATTTCATAATTTATCATTTAGGCCAAATTGCTTTCAATTTGACTACTTATTAATTGATATCTTCGTTAGTTAAAAATCGTATAATTTTTCAAATCAAAACTAATGAAGCCTGAAAAAATAATCTATTTATCGGTACCTCGTTCGAATTTCAATTCATTGGCGTTCAGGAGAAAGAAGCGTGACATAGACAGAAACAAAGAAAGAAAGATACTCAGTTTTTTCTAAGTAGATAAATATTCAAAAAACTGTACACAGTTTTTTTATATAAAGGTAGTATTGAACATTAAATTTTTATTTGTTCTACGTTAATTTATTATTTAACTCTGCATCTGCTCAATTGTAATCAAGATTTTTGAGTCGTTCAAATTATTTTGCATGTATTAAAATTTTCCCTTTTGTATGTCTGGCATTTTGAAAAAGTACATACTAAACATAAGTCATCACTAAAAACAACTATTATATCTTCCACGCCAAGACAGGCCAGTCAATTGAGGGATCAAGGGAAATCAATCAAGGGAAGTGTTTGTCAATTGCCACTTCGTTTGTGGGAAATTAATACTTTTATATTTTAATGAAAGTGGTTTTTGCTGATATTTGGTATAATTTGCATTGAATATATACCCTTTGCCCCCCCCCCCCCCATCTCGCGAAAAATTCAAAATGAAGGGCCTGCATCATTAAAAAGGGCAGCAAGCAAAAGGCTTAAAGGCTCATTGCAGATAAACAATGAGCTTTCACAATATTTAGTGCTTAGACTTTTCCCACTATTATTCATGAAGAAAAATAACTGTGCAATGGTAAAAAATGTAGTCTTTGTTCATATGGTCATTGTGTTTTTTTTTTTTTTTTTTTTGTATCTTTGAGAAACGTTTGATGTCAAAGTCAAGGTTGTAAAAGTTTGATTTTTAGTTTTCATCTCCCCTCCCCCTCCCCAAGGATCCTGTCCCGTATTTGCAGTTCTTAAATCTGGCAACCCTCGTATTAATCCATGTAGTAACAGGATAATAAAAGCTATAGGAATTGTTGTAATTTGTATTTTTATTGTTTAAATGACACATTCAGTTTCTCTTGATTTTTTCTGCAATATTTTGAGATAAGTTGCTTGCTCTTAGAATGAAGAGTTTATTTCTTTCATATTTATTATGCATACAAATTTTAACATATAAGAAATTATAAATAGTAATGATAATAATGATATGAAAATGTATATGAATATCAGAAAAGTGCATGCTAAGTATTGCATAAATTTTTTTAAATATATATATTCTAAGAGAGTCTGATATAAAACTTGCCAAACACAAAGTTATCCATTATTTGTAGTTAAGGATGTAAAAAAAGAATTAAAATACTTAAAATACTTGTGAAATAATATTAATCAGTTTCATGATTCATGCTTAAAAGTTAGCAGCAAAATATACCTACCACGCAATTATGTCACTCTTTTTCCGGTAGTTGGAATCAATTAGAACATCAGCCACTTTAAATAAATCTTTCAGCATAATTTCCTGTAAGGAGATAAAAAGCTTTTTTTACATATATAATTGTCTAAATTATTGGATAGTTTAGTGGATGAGCTGTTAATGGACATTTTTTACATGATTGAAATTTCGGTTACACAAGCACACTCATTTTCTATTTAAAGCACTCAAGGTTTTCCCACTTTAATAGGAGTTAAAAAGAAGCCATAGGCGTAGCATGACCAAAAGTTTTGGGGGGACACAGGTCTTGAAATTCAAAAGTACAGATGCAGCCCTAGCCTCCCCCCTCCCCTACCCCTGACACACAGATTTTTCCCTCTTACATTACTGATGCAAGAGATTAATTGTACAGACATTGTATTACCCTTTTTCTCTCAGTTACCACTTGCCACCAGATTTTGAATTGACAGGGTCCTAAACTATTACAGGTTCACACAATTTCTTCTGTAGCATTACAGACTTTTTTTTCACTTTGTGTGTCTTCTTTGTTGACAGTCCTGATGTTGTTGCTGTTGTTTTGTTTTCGTCGTCTTTGAATGTTTCCATGGATTAACATTGCATCAAGCGGCATGGCACTGTGTATACCATTCCTAATTTCAGGATTGTCCGAGGGAGTCTCCCCCAGGGAGAAATTTTGAAAAGTTGGTATAAAATTCTGCATTTTTAGGCTGTATATGAAGCAACTGAGACTACAAAAATGTGAAATAAAACCCCCTTAAAAATTATACAACCAATCAAAATAAAAATGACGTCTGGTTCCACAAATCGTTGACATTAATCGAAAAAAAAAAGAAGAGAGAGACAGAGAGAAGAGGGAGGGGAAAACAAATACTATAGCTGAAAAAAAATTGCTGAAACGTGGCAAATTTAACAAAGATATTTTTTGAGTAAAATCCACAATACTATGTAATTTAGTGGTTAGGAATACTGCCTTTGACCCTAGTGACCAAACTTGATATCCAAAATGGAGAAATAGATCACTTTTTGCAAAAGAAAAGAGTGAGACGGCTAAGGAAAAAATATAGTCATTTCAAACGCATTAATTACACTTATGAGAGCACAATTGAAATTTTAAAAATGAATAAACAACATAGTAAAGTAAATTTGTATCTAACATTAGGGAAAAAAAGAAAAAAAGAGGAAAAGAGATAACAACAACAAAATTAGTTAAGATCTCTGATCGATTTTACGAATGTCGGGAATAAATCACATTGTACCTTTAGAACCAGACTAAAGTACGTCCAATTTCGTTACTTTTCAGGAGAGCAAAAAAACATTTGTCTGATGCGTACAAATTATAGGACTTGTGCTCTTTTAATGCTGCTAAGTACTTCTGAAGGAATTTCTTGTACAGAATAATGTTCTGATGATTCGATGCAGAATAAAGTTCTATATGTAATGCAGAAATAAGGTGAATTTTATAAATGCAACAAGCCTCATGTAAGTTGATTGAGTTGGAAATGATCATGGACAATGAAACAAAATTAATAACAAAAACTCACCATTAACAATAACAATTTTGTTACATCAACAACGCAGTATCATACTTTTTTTAAAAAATGATTGCATAAAGTAAAGAAAATTAGCAAGCAAGAATCTTCAAGCCAGATTTTCTTAAACTCACCTATTTTACAAATAGCATCTTTATCAAATTAGCTCTTTAATTATGATTCATTGATTTGCTTCTTTAACCTTTTGGATCCGAGCTATTCATATAGAAGTTTTCCTTTCGAGACGGGACGGTACAACTGTTGAACCGCAGGTCCCTTTTACTCTGAAAATGGAAGGTGCAACGGCAAGCACTTAAGTTTTATGACTTAGCGGTTTGAATACAAAGCCGTAATCCCCAGTAAGTTTTTATGAAATCTTGGAAAAATCCCCTATTCCAAAGGGTAGAAGCGAAGATTTCAACCCCTTCCTCAAAGGTAAAGACTTGGGGTACAGCATGTGTACCACCTGGTTCTAAAACGTTAACATTTATTTAAATAAAGAGGAAGATTAAGAAAGTAAATTGTTATTTTGAAGAAATTGAGACTTTCAGTCACATACATAAAAGTTATTTTCTCTAAATAGTAATCTCTAAACACACAATCCAGCAATAAGCTCTCCACCTAGCTGCCTGTTGCAGGTCATCAACTTCATGAACTAAACTCAGTGGTGTAACAACATTGGGGGCTAAGATCTACAGCACCCCTCAGTTTTTGTGACCAAGGGCTCTGGGCTGCAAGGCAGATAGTTAGGTGGTCTGGTCAGCTGAGGGAGAGACCCCAGTGTTTAGCTTTAACACTGTTAGTAAGATAACTTAAGGGGGAGTACTCACATGACCCCACCCCCTCCTCTGGATCTGCGTCTGGAGTGTAGAACTAACACATGAAAAAAACTGTCTTACAAATTGCTACAAATCTGCAATATTCCTTTCTTAGTAAAAGTAAAAATTTCTGAGGAAGATCCATTCTAGAGATGCTGTTTCTTCTTTTCTTGAAAGAGATGAATGCATTTTCAACCTCTAGTAAACAGAGTATTCTGGAGAAAATGACACTGTTACAAAATGATAATGTGATTCAAATTATAAACATTATGAGCCTTTTTATACCTTTTTGGCTTGTTCTAATTATTTTTCTCTTCTCACAATGAAAAACAGTTTACTATTTTATATGTGAACAAAATGCTGAGCAATAAAATTTAGTTTAGTTATTTTAAATATAACTTCAAATAAATAGAGGACATTTTTTGAGTACCGTAAAATCCCAAAAGTATGGGAATATACCCTTATTTTGTCTAAATGGAAATTTATCTTAAATCCCAAATATACCTTCCACCCCCCTGATATTGCCCTTCTCATTTTCAGGAACGCTCCCCACTGCATGCGCGCCGGTAAACATGACCTAGTTTCTTCATTCATCCAACCCTTCTTATCCTCAAGGTCTGCACTGCAGCATTTCGTTCACATCACGTGATACTCAGCTCGAAATCGTTGCAATTGCACCCTCGATCTTGCATTAATTTCTCTTCTCTTCTCGCTCATGCAGCTACCTTCATTCGCTCTCGCTTTTATCCTTATTCATTAGCGCATGGCCCGAAATGTCTCGTAGGAGCTTCATGGTTAAAAAGAAATTAGATTACCTTTCAAAAAAATGTTTGCTTTTATTAATTTAAATTGTTATTTTTGTTCTACTATTTCTGTGCCCAAATTAAGCTGTAATAATAATATTGTTTTCCCAGCAAAGTTCACTTTTACATTGTTTACCATAGTTTTTGAACTGTTATAAATCAAATTTTTGAGATTTTGCTAAATGTCCTTTTTTTTCTAAAAGATGGCGCCACTATTCAATTTACAACCACAGCAACATGTTCTTATTTATTGACATTTTAAAATCTTTTTAAAACGATCTTTTTATGAAAAATTTACGAAACATCTCGATTATAACACTTCCCTCCCCTGAAATGTATATGTTTGGTTTTGAAATGGGGGGGGGGGGTACTATCGGGATTTTACGGTAATAAACTTTACAAGAATGATAAGACTTATTTTTCGTTTTTTGTTCAAAATAATTCATTAATAGATAAATATATTTTTTAACACAGCATCAAGATGTACAGACTTTAAAACTGTAATATTAGTTAGAAGATAGTATTGCAGGCTATATTAGGATTCAGACTGCACTGAATTAATGAACTTGATTACTCAGTGAGAAAAAGAGACTACTTGCAGTTTGACATTAGAAAAGTTTCCATTTTTAACATTGGACATTTTTTTTCACAACTGAAATTCATTTACCTTAGTAAGAAGATATCATATGTCATATTTCAAGAGGGTTCTGTTTGCATAAATACACAGTGATATAATCAAAAATCCCAGTACCTCAAAATATGAGACATGATAGGACAAAATAAATACGAACCCTTGAAAGTATTCCAGTTCGAATAGCTTCATGTTTTCGGAATGTTGCATCTGCCTGTTTAACATTCGATCCATAGTTAGGATCAGTGAGTACATTCTTCATTTCATTCAAATAGCTCTTTCTGACAGATCTCTAAAAAGAAAGTGATAGTTAACTTTTTCCTCACACCAAGGATCACTGAAAGAAAAAAGTCAAAGAAATGAATGCATCATTCTATGACTAATAAAACTTTTGAATATTAATTACGCATAGGTTGTTGTTCCTCCGGTAAATTAGATAAAAAGGTTTTATCTTCGGGAATGAAAATCATATTTTTACACATCGTTGAATACTTTACAGTTGCGTAGCTGTAGAGGGATGCATGGCGATCAAGGCCTGATTAGTGAATTTGCTAACTAGGCCATGGCCTAGGGCCTCAAATAACTAAAATTGCTGCAGTCAGTTGTTAAAATTACATACTACAGAGTGGCTCCAAAAAAGCATCCCCCCTCATACTTTTTTTTAATATTCTTTCACAAATGTAGTCCCATTTTTTGATCTCATTCCTTATGCTCGCATATCCAAACATCCTCCCATTTTGTTCTCCAGGATTTCCCCACTTGATTCCTTAACTATTTTGAAGTAATCAGTTTAGTCAATATAATCTCTAACTAAACATTCAGTATTAATTGTTGCAATTTCAAAGGAAACAAAATCTCCCACAAACCTGGCTGATCTAACCAACCACTTTGCAATCACACAAGCTGGGGTATTCAATTTAATAGCTTAGTCACAGTCATATACATCAGACGCAAACAAAAGTAATGTCATAACAAGACTAGAAAGTTGGGAATTGTTACAATAATCCATCTTAAAACAGTATTTAAAACCAAAAAGTCTGCCTATGATATTATATGCTAAAAATATTAATATTTTTCTTTACTCTCACACTTCTATTTTATTAAGTGGTTTTTCTCTTCATGTCCCAATTTTTTCAGACATTTTTAACATTTACTATTTATAGAGCAAAAAAGTTTGATGATTGACAAAATGTGATTTATTCAATCATATTTCTTTTCTCCTATTTATGTAATTTTCTACAATTATACTAGAAGAAAAAAAAGTTCTATCACTTCAATATGAAAGCATGTTTTTTTTTTTTTTGTGAACACTCAAAATAACTTTAAGCAGAGGCTGATATTACATTAAATTTATCAGCTCAAGCAAGACAATCTGGTAACTAAGTGGTTTGATAAAAGTTGCTTGAACGTTTTTAGTCTTGATTCTTGACTATGTTCCCCTCTTAACCCTTTGATGGCTATGAATGAGTTCAGCTCGCAATCGAATCGTGCTTCATAATGCGTGCAAACGAGTTCCGCTCAGGAGCAAGATTTTGACCGAAATGGTTAGTAACAAGCACTACTCGCTTAGTGAAATTTTTCTCCAATGTGCGCTGACGAGCTGACTTCGTTCACCATTATTATTCTGCACTGATGTACTGTACTATAAATACTTTAAGAAATTTTTAAAACGCGCAAAGCGAGCTATCTACGGCATCGCCAGATAAAGGTGACATTTTCGGAAGAACGGCGGGGGAAAACAGCTGCCACTTTCGACTACTGTTTACTCCTAATGCTGCGCGAATTAAGTAAAGGGAAACTGCTCATTTCCATAACCGTCAAAGGGTTAAGCATCAGTAATTTTTTTCACTAGCATACAACTCTCGTCTATTTTTATTAGGGTGTAGCACACATGAAATGGAAGTGTGACCCAAGCGAAGCGAATAATGTGCATGACAGTTTAAAACAAATTTCAAACAGCAAAAAATAAAACAGAATAGGTTTCTATTTACATGTATCTCATCATCCTCGATATTTTCACTTCATATCTTTGATGTCTTGGTAAAACCTTTCAATCTGTGTTTTGGTGACTGATCTGAAATTTTCTGTGGAAAAGTCCATATGCAGATGAAGGAAATATAATTTCAGGACAGCCATAAAACAGCCCGACACTTGAAATTTGCTCAGCATGTTCAGTACTATCCTTTTATAGTATGGATATTTATAATTACCTAGAAATTTGCTGGTCACATTTTGAAGGCAATTTAAGCCTCTTTTTCTCTTTTTTTTTTTTTTCTGTCCTGTTAGTCTCAAATGCTTTATTTTTCATAAGCTTGTGAATTTCTGGACTTGCAAAAAGACCCACCTTCAGGAGAACTTCGGCCAAACCTGGAAACTTTCTGCATGTATATTTAAAACAATCTCCATCTTTTGATGCCTTGAACAACTGCATAATTACCCCTATTTTAATGAGCAGACGCAGGAACACTACTTTTTTTGTAGACAGATCATAAGATTTAACCTGAGAGAAAGGCTGAGGTGAATCGTCTCTAGAACGATTACATTCCTTTTAGACAGCCTGAGCTTCTGGATACTCCAATCCTGGAATCTCTACAGAAATAACTACTAATTCAGCTGTATCCAAAGGCACTGGTACACAAACTCTATGATAAACGGTGCTTATAATAGGTGAAATGTTATCAAAAGAGAGTAGCGTTTGATTGTTTCCAAAAGTCATGAGGCGAATTTTTACATTTTCAACTAAAAGCCAAGTTTCATGAAAAATACCGAGAAACGTAGTTAAAATTGTTTATGTTATGCAGTTCTGACTATAGCACCAGGGAAGTATAACAGAGGTGTATTATGCAGGTTTAAACTTCTGTAGAAAAATGATCATGCTGGCGTGGAAAAAATTCGAAGAAAGGGGGAAATATCGTAAATGTACCCGAAAATCAGTGTAAAATCGAATTTTTCGAAAATTTCTGACGTGATCGAATTTTTTTCCTTGAAATCAGCACCAAAACGTGCCTGAAATTCAGCAATTACTTCTCTTGTATTTTTTTCATCGCAGGCCTATATTCTATTTGTTTTTGTATACTTTCAAACAAGTTTGCGCTGTTGCGTCACAGCTGAAATATTAACTGTGATTCGTTGATTAGCTAGATAGTGAAGTCACTTCTACTCGAAAAAGTGGCATTGGAGTTAAGTACTGAGTTAAAGAAAAACTGGAGTTAAACCTTGCATTTGTTCTATTTACAAAATATTTACTTTGAAAGATTTTATGAAGTATTGCAAATAAAAAAGAGTAACCCGTCATTCCGCGCGAGATTATTTCTTTTAAGTCGGATTTTACTTGATCCATCTTACTCACTGATGGCCTGATTCATGTTGTTATTTTGGTTCCTCGTCAAAAAATCACACACAGACACAACTCACATTTTCTTTTTTATTAGTTCTCTCATTCCTTTTCACGCAATTTTAAGACTGGGTAAACCATGATCATTCGTAGAATCTTTGAATGTATTTTTGTTTGTGTTCGAATAGAGCTGCAGGTTAAACCGGTTGGTTGATTGACGTCATGATGATGACGTCAGCGGTCAGTGCGGTGCTGTGCTATAATAAAACCGTGAAGAGATGGCACTTGTCAATCAAATGAGAAAATGAGTCCATTAGTCCTGGATCTGACAGCACTTTTGTAGGAATGTGTGAGACGGGGATTTTTTTTTTTTTTTTTCAAAAATGCTTAGTAGGTGCCCTAGGAATTATCTTGGACTCGGGTGGACATCCGCCACCTGGTGCGATTTTTTGCTATGACGTCATCAAAGATGGCGGCCGCTCGCTCTCATGAATGCTATGTAAATGCTCAGCACTTCTGTAGGTAATTCAAGTAGTAATTTACATTATTTCATGGCTCAAGCCATTATAATAAGCCCATTAAAAGAGCTGTTTGTCAAGTTAAAAATGCATTTGTTTATAATTTTTAGTTCATCCACTACTTTTAGATATTAACATCGTTCAATCAAAGTACTTAGCCCAAACATTCATTAAACTATGTTTTTTACTGTTTTTCTATTTAATAATTATTAAGTTTGTTCAGCATATATTAATCTATGTACCTTAAAACAAAAGCGCTATGAACTTTTTAAGAAGATATAAGTCAACGAAACTCTTTTTTATTAAGCAATGCACTTGCAAACTATGATTCATTAAAAAATAATAATAATAATAATTAACAAAAAGAAAGGTGCGGATAGTAATGTAAATTTCAAGCTTGTAATTTATACATACATATTAATTTTTAGATGCATAAAACAGCATGAAATAATAACAGTAATAATTGATACTAAATAAAAAGTAAATTTCGTAAGAAATTAGTTTACTCAACAATAAGGCATGATTTTTGCTTAAACACAGCACTTTTTATTCAGTAACATATTATTGAACCCTTAGAAACCTAAATACTGTTCAACCCTGGAAAAAAGGTGCCGTTATTTTTGTTGAATGACGGATTCAGCTTTTGAACTGATGTCAGCATTACTCTGACACAACAAGAGCTATTGCCTGACATTTTGTGTCCGCTTTCTAAAACCCATCGTTTGTTCTCCGAATGGACTATTACTTCCATGAAAATTATGCATCTTTTGCAATCGAACGATAAAACTTAGCTGGCTTGAGTGCCCAGACCCCCCTCCCCCTCATGAAATCCATGGTATTAAATTTTACATTAAAAAATAGAATCAAACCTTTGATTCGAACTTGTACGCAAGATTTTCCAATCTTTCTTGCTCTTTAAGTTGATTTCGAATACTAATTTCGTGCTCGTGCTCAGCTCTTTCCAATTTTCTCCATGCTCTTTCCATCGATGCAGGAGAAATTTCCTCAGCTGGCTTCCAAGGTACTTGTCCTATCCTTTTCATTTGGATTGCAAATAACAAGGCCTCGGTTTCATTTTTTTGATCATACCTAAAAAAAGCATAATTTTTGAAGAAATATAACTGCTTTGAAATGTGAAAAAATATTTGAAATTGAAATTAATCTGACATTATGTAAGCGGCAATGATATAGCAGTATAATCTTTCAAAAAATATTTACCGTAAGGTTTAAACTATAATGTTTTAGCAACTTAATATTTTCCCGAATTGTTACTTTTGTTTACAAATAAGTTTTAAAACAAATGATTACTTTTAAAATATTACAAGATTGCGCCCATTGACGTTTCTGTGACGCCTGTATTGAGGTACACGCAAACCCGCTTACGTCAAAAAACCTCCATCTCGATTTTTCTCATTGCACTCCACACATATTTTGAGTTTATTTCAAACAAAAAATAAATAATCCCCCAAAGCTCCGTATCTCGAATTCTGCTGCATTTTTGGAGCTTTTGGAGTCGGATGGGGAGTAGTACACATTTTAAGCATACTTTCAAAAATTTGTGTTAGCATGAGAGAAAACCCATTTCCTAATAATATTGTAACGATAACGTCGCACCTTCAAACCTTCGTAAATGATAATTCCAGTCTTGATAAAAATACAATAAATTTATTTACAACTTTGTACAAATATTTACAATAGAGCAGATAACAATTGCTAAACATCCAGCAGTTAAGCAAAATCACTGTCCACTTAACAGTACACCACATATTAAAATAAAAAAATACGCGAAACACAGCTCAAAATCGCAGAACTAAAGCACATTCACATAGTGAATAAAATGACACTAGCTCATTCATAACGAGTACTAAGACGAGTACAAACTGAAATAATGCGGTTTTATTTATACGCGCTAAAAATAAAGCAAAAAATTCTGGTAAAATTTAGTAAAATCCCACTCAAGAATTTTCTCAATTTATTCAGAAATGTGACAGGGGAGTGTATACAAAGTACAAAAGATACAACACGGGTTGTCTATTCCTTATAAAAGACTATTTACAGGAAATGTCGCCAAATCTCGGGAAGCTTGCTTGGCTACACCAAGCGATTTCTCGCCAAAAATGATGCATAGCAGGAAGGTCAACATACAGGTAAAGTTACCAGGAAAATTTTGAGTACCAACTAATAGAACGAACCTCAAATTTAAGAATTTAAGAACAAAAGAACATAAAAATAACCACTATTTTCAAAATTTATAACAATATATTTTCAAGTCATGCAACAACACAAACCTTTTCGGTTTTTCTTTAATTCTATAATCCTTGAAACTAGATATTTCTTCTTGGATTTCCTTCAGTGACTGAAGCGGAGGCATACTTGAAAATTCGTTGACTTTTTTATTAACCCACTCGACTAGAGTCCTGGCTTCTTTGCTAAAACTAGTTTTCAGCTTGTCATTTTCAATTATCTTCATGACTACCTGAAGAAAAAAATACTATCTTAGTAATCACGACACTTATAGTAGAAATAAAGTCCGGAAAATAAACTCGAACTAGACTAACATTTGAGATTCGTTTACCAGCAGTGACTCCTTTTCGAACATTTGCTAACCCCTTAGATAAAGTTGAAACGTAAATTAAAATAGATTTTTCATCGGGGTTATCAGTGTCCACATCTGAAACAAATTTTAAAAAACTGTTAAAAGTTGAAAGCGTTATAAGTATGTTTCGATGATTTCTATAACCATCAAAAAAAAAAAAAAAATAATAATAATAATAATTGATATCATAGGAATTATCGGTATCAGTTTTTTACTGAATTGCAAATCTTATTACCAATAAGAGTAGAACAATGCGTGAATTTCCTAACTATAATCAGTCTCTGGAAGCACTTGAATTTTCCTTGTCCGAATAATATTCGAGAAAATCACAATCGTTCATAACAATTGTCCAGAGTTGAGAAATTTATTATAATAGTTCGCTAAGTATTTTTTAATTGAACTAACTGAAATTAATATTAGGAACTGAACAAATATTAAAAAATATAAATATTACCATCCACAATAGTTTTAAAGCAAAATTAATTAACATGCTTGAATATGTGTGTTGAGTAGTGCGCTTATTCTGTACCTCAGAGCCAAACTAACAAGTCCATTTTCTTTACTATATATATATATATATATATATATATATATATATATATATATACATATAATATACATGCATGGTACGTTGTGTGTGGCGCAAGTGTGAAGTGGTATAAATCACAAAACGTTGCGATTTATATCTCGGTGAATATCGATATCAGTAAGGTCAAACTTTTTGTGTTCCAATCGTTTTTTATGCTTTTAAATCCTCTACATATGTTAAGGGATCTTTATTTATTGTTTTTTACTACTGATAAGTGGCTAGACAGGGATTCCATTCGTGTTTAATGATCAACATGAAGTTCTGAAGAGTATACAACATTTAATAAATCAGTCCAACCTTTTTTCGCAGCAATCCTAAATGTGTAGTAAATTTTCAGATCAATTCGCTGTTACGAAAATTAATTGTTTAAGACCCTTAAATATTTCGGAACTATCACTTAAATATGTTCTAAACTTACCTTCTGGATCCAAGAGTCTTGGTACACCAATATGCTTTGATGCAGTAGAGAAAGCGTTCTCTAAATTGATGATGTGTTCGTCAGGCTTGAGCTCATGAAAATTCACAAGCGAAGGAACATGAGAATGAATGAGAGCGTTGAATGCTAAACCATCTCGCCAACTTCGATGAAAATCTTTGACTTTCACTGTCGGATAGCTTCAAAAAATTACATTTCAGATTTAAAAAAAAAATGGCGAAATAGTAATATTTTGTTTTTCTAAGTTGACAGCAGAAATAATTTTCAAATCAATGAATACTGTACAAAATGAAATAGAGAACATTTATTCGGTTTATAATTTCAAGTATACAGGATGTCCCAGTTCTGTGTTTCAGAATTTCTAGGAGGAGTAGGGTGCATCCTAACGGCTCAACCTCATGTAGCAATGAGGGGTCGCAAATGCTTTCTCGAAGCAGTGAAATTTGACAATGCCTGGAGTATTTCAGACTGTTCGGAGCACCTTGAGCCGAAGATGTGAGTTGTGCTTCAAACACATAATTTGACCCATGAACTTTTTGCTTTTATACTACTAAAAAGATTAATCACTTAGGGTCTTTTTTCTTCATGGTGCTTATGTGTACATCACCACTTTAGAAAAGCATTTCTGATCCCGCATTGCAATACAATTTCAAGTGATCAAAATGCACTTTACCCTCCAATAAGTTCTGAAACACTTAACTGGAACACCCTGTATAGTTGTACCATGGGGAGATGGTGGACGAATTGGAAACTGAAACAGAGCACTTCGTTTTGTAACAGGTAGGAAGAGCCAGAACGCGCAACAGTAAAATTTTTCCTGCTCGTACGTTCTCGCTAATCCTGCCTACTACAAAATGAAGTGTTTTGATTCCACTTCCAGTTCTCCCTCGATTTCTTCGTGGCACAACTATACCATATTGTTTCATCCTTGTTTCATGACAACGCATTTCGGAAAATACGAAGAAACATTAAGAATGCTTGATTGGCAATCTTGAGCTAGCGTTATCCTCACAAGTAACATGTTTGAAGTATAACCTTAATTATGCTTACTGGAGAGCAGGGATTCAGTCTCCATAACTCTCATCAATCACCACGCCTTGGCGCCTAATGACATGAAATGAAATGAAAGTATTAACTGCTATGGGTTTTTATTTTATATGCTAATGTAAAATTTGAATGATAACAAAAATTTTTTTTGAATGAGTGAACATTGCATTAATATATGGTTCACGTAAACGGTTCTCCCTTCAATTTCAAAAGAATCATTTCTTTATTTTCTAATATTTCCCTGTAAGTAGTGAGTATGTTTTATTTGTGACTGAATGTAAAAATTTTGTTTTATTTTGTTTTTAAAAGTGAATGGACTTTTTCCTTTTCAGTATGGTATATCCACCCTTTTAAAACCAAATACAAGTGAAAAGTGATGACCATTTGTAAAAGCTTTCTAAACATTTGGAACAGTTGATTTCCTCTATATAATGAGTGAAACCTATTTTTTGATTCACTTTCGTTTCATTTCTACTTATGTAATGTATACTTCTAAAAATTCGTCATAGAGATTTCCTCGACTCGTTACAACAGGCTTACCCTGCATTTTAGAAAATTTAACAATTAGTTAAAATGTACAATTTTAAACAATAATAGACGTATCCGAATACTTCCACTTACCCATTTGTTTTGGTCTGACACCATAATAAAAGGGAATCTTTAGCAATCTTTTGAACTGGCAAATACTGCTGATTATCAGGCTGAGCTACTTGAGTTGTCTGGTTAAAGTTCTGTAAAATAACATTTAATTTGAAACCTTTGATGTGTACTGAAACTTGAGAAATAAACATAACATTTTACTTTCAATTAAATGATCTATAACAATTTTAAAGAAAACAAAAATATTACTGTAAAAATGTCTTCATTATACATGAACATACGCAACACACTCACATTTGTGTACAGGGTGTTCGGTTTATGTTTGCATGACCTTTATTTTCGCTACCGTTCGTCCTAGATGCATACTTCCAATTACAAAAATGCTCAAAATGAGGTGCAGAATTAAGATATTAAAAGTTTGAAGCGAAAAAAAAAAATGACAAAAAGTACGAAATGTTACTTTTCATCCGGGTTCCTGGTACCCTAACTTATATTTACAAAAAAAAAATCTCTATTGGAAAAAAATTTGGAAGATTTGCGATTAAAACTCGAAGAGATATTTGAGTTCAAAGTTTTACGATCCCATGTAAAAAGGGAGATCGAAATGTGTCGTACTTTCTATAATAGAATGACCGGTTGTCATTCTAATGAAGCCGTCAGTCGGAAGATTTGCCTTAAAGTTATTATTGGCAACTATTGTAGAGGTGTAGAAAGGTGTAAGTCATAAAACGCTGTGTTTTATATCTCGGTGAATATTGGTCGTACTAATGTCAAACTTTTTGTGTTCTAATTTTTTTTTTCTTTTTTTGATGGTCTTGAATTTCCTAAGTATAAGTTAGGGGACCTAGAGCCCGTATGAAAAGTTAGATTTCGTATTTTTTGACTTTTTTTTCGCTCCAAATTTTTAATATCAAAACTCTGCCCCTCATTTTGATCATTTTTGCGATTGGAAGTATGCATCCAGGATAAACGGTTGCGAAAATAAAGGTGATGTAAGTTAAAACGGAAACCTGGTATAACTGGATTTGTGGGAGTGTGCATGTTCCGGAATGCTGTCACCGTTTTCACGACGTAAGGGTATACTTTCTTTTTTTACAGTGTATTAATGCTCGCATAAAGGAAAAGAATGTTTCATATTCCGTATTTTTGTCATTTTCATATTTATATGAGAAACATTAGCTATTCCTCAAGCAGTTGAAAAATCTTTAAAAAAAATTTATGTTGAAACTAAAATTTAGTTTAAACACTTACATTGACTGAGTTTTGGTTTTGCCATATTTCACAGCGTAAAATAATTGTCCATAGTAATCCAAGTATTAAGTGCGGTTTTCCATCCACAATGTCCTCTGAGGAAATGTTTTCCAGTCTCATCTATTTGGAAAATTGAAGAAAAGAAAAAAATTTAAAATTATTTTTATTTCATGCACATAATATTTACTAAAACTTTATGAGAAAACTAATTCTACTTCTGAATTTATAGTAATTTCGTTTATTATTCAAATGCAACTCATAACCTGGAGCTCTGCTGTTGTGTAATAATGAAATAATAAATAAATAAGTACACCCATGAAATTTAACTCTTACACTTTCGTCTACTCGCTTGACGCTTAAAGGGTTCCTAATAAATCAAGGCATAACCACCTTGAACATATTCATATACGTAATGAGTAAATTAATATTTTAGAATAAGAGTGCAACATTTACACTGAAGTGACAAAAGTCATGGGATACCTCTTAATATCGTGTCGGCCCTCCTTTTGCCCGGCGAAGTGCAACAACTCGACGTGGCATGGACTCAACAAGTCGTTGGAAGTCTTCTGCAGGAATATTGAGCCATGCTGTCTCGATAGACGTCCATAATTGTGAAAGCGTTGATGGGGCAGGATTTTGGGCACGAACAGACCTCTCGATGGTGTCCCATAAATGCTCAATGGGATTCATGTCGGGCGATCTAGGTGGCCAAATCATTCGTTGGAATTGTCCAGAATTTTCTTCAAACCAATTGCGAACAGTTGTGGCCCGATGACATGGCGCATTGTCATCCATAAAAATCCCATCGTTGTTTGGGTACATGAAGTCCATGAATGGCTGCAAGTGATCTCCAAGTAGCTGCACATAAGCATTTCCAGTCAATGTTCGGTCCAGTCGCACTAGAGGACCAAGTCCATGCCATGAAAAAACAGCCCACACCATTACGGAGCCACCACCAGCTTGAACAGTGCCTTGCTGACAGTTTGGGTCCATGGCTTCGTGGGGTCTGCGCCACACTCGAACCTACCATCGGCTCTTACCAGCTGAAATCGTGACTCATCGGACCAGGCCACGGTTTTCCATTCATCTAGGGACCAACCGATATGCTCACGTGCCCACGAGAGTCGCTGCAAGTGATGTCGTTCTGTCAGTAAAGGCACTCGAGTCGGTCTTCTGCTGGAATAGCCCAAGAAATCCAAATTTCCTTGCACAGTTCTAGCAGACACGTCCATTGTACGTCCCACATTGATTTCTACGGTGATTTGACGCAGTGTTGCTTGTCTGTTAGAATTTACGACTCTTTGCAGACGTCGCCGGTCTCGATCTTTAAGTGCAGGCGGTCGACCACTGCGCTGTCCATGGTGGGATGTTATGCCTGAAATTTCATACTCTCGGCACACTCTTGACACAGTGGATCTGGGAATGTTGAATTCTCTAACGATTTCCGAAATGGCATGACCCATGCGTCTAGCTCCAACTAACATTCCGCGTTCAAAGTCTGTTAATTCACGTCGTGCGGTCATCATCACGTTAAAACCTCTTCACATGAATAACTTGAACAGAAATGAAAGCTCTGTAAAAGCACTGCGCATTTATACCTGTTCTATGCGATGCTACTGCCATCTGAAAATTTGCATATTGCTATCCCATGACTTTTGTCACTTCAGTGTATATTCAAGTGAAGATGCTGTAGAATTTTTTAATAAAACAATTTCAAACTAACGTGAAGACACAAAAAGGGTATATTCGACAATGACTGTGTCCTTACTGGACGCTTACAACGATGTTCGCCATATGGCGGTGCCGATCTATGGATGCAGGGCCGCTAAGAGCCAAGGCGAGCCAAAGCGGTCCTTGTCGGTTTATTTGCCTGACTCCCCTCTTACCTTTAAACCTATGAAATTCATACTACTGGGTCATTCCATGTGAAATGAGCAAATTGGCTGTGGCTCACATGTCACAGATTTCAATGAAAATTTTTATTAGGTTAAATCTTGCATATCTATGAGGAAATGCAAAGTATGAAAGTTTAAAAACTGTTTGTTGCTTTGCTATTGACATCAGAAATTAAGGCTTACGCTAAGTCTAAATTTTCAGAGTTCATAACAGACAGTTTGTGACTCTATAACTCCTAAGTTATAAACATACATTTAAAAAATAAATATTTTGACATTCTCTGGAAAAATTTCTATCGGGAAAGATGACAGTTAAATTTATTTGGAGCCTTCATTAAATCTGAGATATCAACAAAAATTGAAATCTGTTCAAGATTCTAGTTTGAACAAAAGGGAATTCCCCTAATTTGCTCAATTTTTTTACGGAGCATTATGAAGTGTCTTTTATTTAATATCAATTTTTAATTAGTGCCATTCAGCGTATTTTTGTTAGTAGAATAACTTGAAATCAGGTAAAATTTCATCAATGAAACCATTTATTGTAGGTTTAGAAAGACTTGATCATTTCTTTCGTGTTTCCTTTTCTTGAAAGAGTGTTTATAAAGTATTTTCTGAAGCCTTTTCCATGATTATTGCGTATATTGTATTCCAGTATGAATAATTATATTTAATTTTGCAAGTAAAAGTTGCTTTTTTTAACAATCTCCACCCGTGATGTGGAAAAGGAATAACAGGCTACTTGCGATAAAACCTATCATTTCAGTATCTGAGCAAATCGGTTTGGGGTCAAAATGTCGCGGCCGAAATGTCGCGGGCCAAAATGTCGCCGGTCCAAAATGTCGATTGCCCGAAATGTCGCCGGTCCAAAATGTCGCGTGCCCAAAATGTCGCCGGTCCAAAATGTCGCCGAGCCAAAATGTCGCCGGGCAAAAATGTCGCCGGTCAAAAATGTCGCCGGGTCAAAATGTCGCCGGTCAAAAATGTCGCCAGTCCAAAATGTCAAAGGTCCGAAATGCCGCCGGTCCAAAATGTCACCAGTCCAAAATATAGCAGTTCCAAAATGACGCTAAGTGCACAAGTACAGATTTAATGTCGCTAGTAATTCACAAATTCAATGCAGCTTAATTATATAGCTCAATTTTACTAATAAGCTTATCACGGTATGATAAACACACCTGTTTAGTAACTTTTTTTAAACGTAGCAGTTTAGAAAATTAGCTTAATTTATTAACAAAAATGTACCTAACTATATTTCTTCCAAAGCTTAAACTATTTCAGTACCGAAGTAATGATATAGTTTTTTCGGAGCTGTACTTAGGGCCCAGGGACGCTAAATTTCTTCCTTTTAATAAGCTTCTATTAGTTTCACATGTGGGTTTGTTTGTTTGTTTGTATGTATGCATGTAACTCTGAATAAAAGATAAAATTCGCGTTCTTTACAAACGTAAAAGTAGTATATATTAATACTACCATTATTAATAATAAAGGCTAAACTATATTGCATGTTGATGTATAATAAGTGCATTTGCTATTAATTCTGAGTTCGATCGTCCACAAAATGCATAAGTGCAAGCAAACTTTGCGGATATTCAACAGTTTTGAAAATCTTCTTTTGAATTTGATTTACTCTAAAAGCGTATTTTTTAGTCTTTTTAAACTATGTTTAGAATTATTTCTCTTTTTTTTTATCACACATAGAAATTAAACAAATAAATTTGCTGTAAAGGTTTTTTTTTCCTTTTGTGAAAACGGAATACCGTTTAATCACCACGCAGCCGACAGTTTTCTTCTAAAACATTTTCTTTAAGAGTTAGGTTGGGGACGTTTGAAATCAAATTAGGGACGCATTGGAGAACAGAAAAGGGCACGCTCGTTCATGGAATTATTGCTTTCTTTGTAAAACTGGGTGGTGGAAGGGGGAGGTGAAATGTCAAGAGGAAAAATGGTATCATATTCAATTCCACATTTAAATACTGATTGTAACGAAGGTACAGTGCCATGTCTGAGCTGATATACGCCAGAAATGAATAAGCATCTCGCCCTTTAAGACCATTCTACATCCAAAATGTTTTCTGAATACTTGCATTACTTGATATACACTGAAGTGACAAAAGTCATGGGATAGCAATATGCAAATTTTCAGATGGCAGTAGCATCGCATAGAACAGGTATAAATGCGCAGTGCTTTTACAGAGCTTTCATTTCTGTTCAAGTTATTCATGTGAAGAGGTTTTAACGTGATGATGACCGCACGACGTGAATTAACAGACTTTGAACGCGGAATGTTAGTTGGAGCTAGACGCATGGGTCATGCCATTTCGGAAATCGTTAGAGAATTCAACATTCCCAGATCCACTGTGTCAAGAGTGTGCCGAGAGTATGAAATTTCAGGCATAACATCCCACCATGGACAGCGCAGTGGTCGACCGCCTGCACTTAAAGATCGAGACCGGCGACGTCTGCAAAGAGTCGTAAATTCTAACAGACAAGCAACACTGCGTCAAATCACCGTAGAAATCAATGTGGGACGTACAATGGACGTGTCTGCTAGAACTGTGCGGAGAAATTTGGATTTCTTGGGCTATTCCAGCAGAAGACCGACTCGAGTGCCTTTACTGACAGAACGACATCGCTTGCAGCGACTCTCGTGGGCACGTGAGCATATCGGTTGGTCCCTAGATGAATGGAAAACCGTGGCCTGGTCCGATGAGTCACGATTTCAGCTGGTAAGAGCCGATGGTAGGGTTCGAGTGTGGCGCAGACCCCACGAAGCCATGGACCCAAACTGTCAGCAAGGCACTGTTCAAGCTGGTGGTGGCTCCGTAATGGTGTGGGCTGTTTTTTCATGGCATGGACTTGGTCCTCTAGTGCGACTGGACCGAACATTGACTGGAAATGCTTATGTGCAGCTACTTGGAGATCACTTGCAGCCATTCATGGACTTCATGTACCCAAACAACGATGGGATTTTTATGGATGACAATGCGCCATGTCACCGGGCCACAACTGTTCGCAATTGGTTTGAAGAAAATTCTGGACAATTCCAACGAATGATTTGGCCACCTAGATCGCCCGACATGAATCCCATTGAGCATTTATGGGACACCATCGAGAGGTCTGTTCGTGCCCAAAATCCTGCCCCATCAACGCTTTCACAATTATGGACGTCTATCGAGACAGCATGGCTCAATATTCCTGCAGAAGACTTCCAACGACTAGTTGAGTCCATGCCACGTCGAGTTGTTGCACTTCGCCGGGCAAAAGGAGGGCCGACACGATATTAAGAGGTATCCCATGACTTTTGTCACTTCAGTGTAAATCACTCACACAATGAAAAATAAAAAGTTCAATTGCTTTGCTTTATCGATGCTATGGCGTATCGTCTGAACGCTTCCTATGGGCCAATTTTTTATTTGATTTCGTCTGAACTAGGGGTGCGACATCGAAGACAAAACATCGATGTTGGAAAATA